>SRQA01001461.1:0-10010 GCA_018360365.1 Claviceps citrina
TTAACCTATAGTTACCTTAGTATTAGAAGTAATTTAAGCTTCTTATATAGCTTATACTATCTTACTATAACACGCTAATATTTAGTATAACTAGATATATAGTTTGCTACTACTTCCTATAGGCTAGGCTAGTAGAAATTATATTATAGTAATTTAATTATTTAGTTAACACTAAAGTAACTAACTAAGGAATTATTATAATATAGCTATAAAAGTTTTACTTATAAGATAAGGTCCTAAGGTACTACTACCTAGTTATTATATATTAGGAGGCTATATATATTATATTTTTATATTTTAGCGTTTCCCCTCCCTTTTACTGCCTTTTAAGCCTAGCTACTTATCTAAAAATTCTAGTTATAATCCTAAGCTATCTTTAGTAGCTAAGCTAGTGTGATAGTATTAGGCTTTGCCTAATGTGGGGCCGATGCGGGTGCGCATTAGTAGTTATGCGCACCTTGCCTTACGCGTAGGGCTTATATATAATAATAAAGGGGTATTTATAGTAAGGGTATAAAGGGGGCATAATAGGGTTTTTATATTACCTTTCCTTCCTTTCTCTTTATATTTTTTAATAGTATTTTAATGCTTATTAGTAGTAGTAATAGGGCTAGTTTATAATATTTAAAAAATATCCTCTAGCCTTATATTTCTTTTAGCTACTAAAATAAACTAATATACTTTTAAATATAAATACAAATATATAAGCTAATAGACCTGCTTCTCTAATAGTAAAAGATATAATAGTAATTCTTAATTATATTAATATAACCCTAACTATATAAGGTAATACTCTTATAGCTATATAATAGCGCCTTAATACTATATAAGAGTAAGAAGATATTATTATAATAGTAATTTAGGCTATATAAGCTACTACTAACTATATAATCTAATCTACTACTATTATTACCTTAGCTATATTCCTTCCCTTACCTACTAATATAACCCCCTCTTTTAGGGTAACTAACCTTCCTTTACCTCCTACTACACTCCTAGTTTACTATAAGCTAATTCTAATAAGCTTTTCTTATAATAATAAATAATTTACTTTTAATACCTAGCGCTTCTTTATAATATATAAGCTATAAGTAAATTATAACTTTATTAGTTTTACTATAAACTAGTAAATATTTATTTACTAAAACCTCTTATTCTTTATTTAGGCTAAGGTTACCCTATTCTTTAAAAAGGGTAATTTTATTTATTATAACCTAGCTACTTTTCTAGACTATTTCTCTAAGCTTTACTCTAACCCTTATTATTATAAGATAGCCTTTACTAAACTTAACTAAATAAAGTAAGCTAGTAATAAATCCTTCTTTACCTTTTTTATTTACTTTAAGTAAAAACTCTCCCTTACTAGTAGTATAAGCTAGGATAATAAGGTTTATTTTACTAAGCTATATTATATACTTAATAAGCAAATATATAGTATATATATTAGCTATAGCATCCTCTATAATAACTATAATACTACTATAAAATAATATTATACTATTACCCTAAACCTTAAAACCTTTATACTTAAGAATTACTTTTATACTAGGCGCCTAGTAAATCCTCTAGCCTAGTATTACTATACTACTAACTATAAGCGGAATATAGCTATATTTAGAGTAAATACTATAAGGACCTAGGGTAAGGGTAGGAAGAAGAAGAAGCTAAAAGCTAAGGATATAGCCTTGCCTTTTACTTAGGCATAAGCTAAGTAAGTAACTAACTAGGAAATAGTGTATTACTAGGAGTCTAGTGCTTACTTATACTATAAAGAGATAGGTTATATAGCTTATAACTACTTCCTCCTTCCCCCTTTTTAGCCTAAGGTCTGTATTTAATAAGCTATTACTAAGGCTAATAACTATAAGTATAAGAAGAAGAAGGAGAATAGGATAGGAAAAAACTAGCTCTTATAGTAAGTCTTATATAAGGGCTTTTAGGCTTTATTATATAGTAAACTTTAGGTTAGAAGGAGGTAAAGTTAATAAAGTATAATAAAATTTATAAATATATAAATTACCTAGTATTTTTTATTCCTATTCTCTTTAACTTATTTTTCTTTATAAATACCTTAATTAACTATAGCTATAAGTGCTATAGTACTATTAGTAAGTCTGCTGCTTAATAGCTAGGCCTTAAGCTTATTTAGCTGCCTTTAAGGCGCTAGGTAAGGACTACTATTAAGGTTTAATAGTAAGTATAATAAGCACTTAAGAGAAAGTCTAGTATTACTTACCTTACCTATACTATAATTAATATTAATAGCTAGTAGTTATTTATTTGCTTTTATATAGTCCTAGGCCTTGCCTAAAATATAATTTTTAGCCTACTATAAATAAAATACTATAATATTACCTTTTATACTACTTAGTAAGAGCTAATAGTAGGCATAGTAGAAGGCCTTATAGTATAAGAGTCCTTAAGTTATGCTTAGGGCAAGGCTATATAAGGTATAATAGGGTTTGCTTTTATAGCTATAGCTAAGTAAGCTTACTACCTTTAGGATATAACTATTTAGTTTAGAAGCACTAGCTTATATAAGTTAATATTTATTCTTTAGGTTACTATGCTTAAGTTATAGCCTAAGAACCCCTATATAGCCCTACTAGCTAAGCTTTATAACTTTACTAATCTCTTTAATAAGTTTAAGGCAAATACTCTCTTACCTTATTATAGCACCTTAGACTACTATATTTATCTTTATAAGTCTCTTAATAAGTTTCTCCTCTCTCTCCCTTAAGGCTTATTATACTTTATACCTTAGGACTAGTTACTTAAACTTTAGTAGTAGCTTATAAAGCTTTTAAATAAGATAGATTTAAGCTAGCTTTTTTTTAGTAATTACTCTAGTTCTTTTAGTTAAGAAGGCTAGCAGGGGCTAGTAGTTTTGTGTAAATTACTATACTCTTAATAAGATTATAAAGCAGGACTACTACCTATTACCTTTTATTAAGAAAACCCTTTGCTCTTTAGCCTATATATAATAGTTTACTAAGGTAAATATTTAAGTAGCTTTTTATAAGCTATAGGTTGCTAAGGGGGATAAGGCTTTTATAGTGTTTTAGATATAGTTTAGGCTATTTAAGTAGCTTATTTGCCTCTTTAGCCTAGTAGGTGCGCCTACTACTTTCTAGTGTTATATTAATAATACTCTTAGTAATACTCTTAGTAACTTTATTATAGTATACTTAGATAATATCCTAGTTTATTCTAGTAGCTTAAGGCGTAACTATTTATAAAAGGTTTATATAGTTTTTAGCTACTTATAGGCAGCAGGCCTTTACCTTAACCTTAATAAGTTTATTTTTACTACCTAATAGGTTTACTACCTTAGGTATATTATTATAGTAGGTAAGAGCATACGCTCTAATCCTACTAAGGTCTAGGCTATTTAGGACTAGGCAGCCCTAACAAAGCTATAGGGTGTATATAGCTTCCTTAGTTTTATAAATTTTTACTATAACTTTATTTTAAATTTCTCCTAAGTTACTAACCCCCTTTATAATCTTATAAAGAAGGGCATTCCCTTTATCTAGGGGCAGTAGGAGGCCTATGCTTTTAATAAGCTTAAGCGCCTTTTTATCTTAGACCTAGTCCTAGCTTAATAGGACCCTAACTAGGATATAATAGTTAAGGTAGACTGCTTTAGTATTACCCTTAGTAATTGCCTCCTCTAGCTCTAAATAAATAATATTTAGTACCTTATTACCTATTACTTAGCCTAGCTAACCCCCCCTTAGTAAAACTACACTATTTATAATAAGGAGCTCCTAGCTATTATCTCCTGCCTTAAGGCATAGTTAGCTAAGCTTTAGGGTGTTTTTAAGCCCTTTATTATTTATATTAATTATAAAAGCTTTAAGTACTTTATAACCCCTAAAATTATAACTAAGTATTAGGCTTGCTAAGCTAAGATACTTTTATAGTATTATTACTACTTATAGTACTAACCTATATAGTACTAGTAGTATACTAATATGCTCTCCTAATAAGGCTAGAATAAGGTAGGGCTAACCTTATAATATAGCTGCCTTCTTTAACCTTTGTTTATTTAGGCTATCTTTATAAGTAACCCTAACCCCTTTAGTACTAATATAATATTACTCTTTAGTAATTAGGTTTTTTCCTTTCCCTACCTTTAGGTACTTTAGGATATAGTAGTTACTTATAATATAATATACTACTACTACCTTACTACTATTTATAAGAATATATAGTAATTCCCTATAAAGGCTAAGATAAGGGAGTAGATTATAAACTATAGTGTTAGTACTTATAGGGTACTTTAGTTTTATAGCTAAATATAGGTGCCTTAATAGAAGCTATTAATAACTACCCTTATCTAAGAGTGCTATAAGTTACTAGTAGTAAGCTATTTAAATTATAATACTATTTTCTAGACCCTTTAGTAATAGTTTTACTAGGCAGGTATGTCTTAGGATATTGCCTATTATATCTAGAATTATTACTACTATAGTAGCTATAAGAGCTACTAATAGTAGTAAGGCCTTTTAAAACCCCTCCCTATTCCTAACTACTTCTAGTCCTAGATCTTAGTTAACTTTATAATAAGCCTACTTATATATAAGCTAGCTAATCCCTCTTCCCTTATAGTAATTATAGACTGCCTTTCTAAGTTTATCTAGCTTAAGGCTATAACTAGTATCTTTACTAAGGCATATATAAAGAGGTTTAAGATATGCTAGTAGTAGTTTTATAAGTTTCCTACCTTTATTATTACTAACTATAGCTTAGACTAGCTAAGTAAGTTCTAGACTACTTTATGCTTAATTATTAAGACTAAATAATTACTTTCTACCTCCTACTACCCCTAAACTAATAAGGGCATAAAGTAGGCTAACTAGAAGGTATAAGCTATTCTATATTTTTATGTTTTTTTCTTATAGTTTAATTAGCCTAAGCACCTAGTAGCGTGCTAGCTTATGCTTAATAATTAGGCTTTCTTTATTACTAGCTTTAGTCTAAACTAGCTACTCTATAAATATAATATTAATCTAGTTTAGGTCCCTATAAACCTTACTTCTAGTACTATTATAAGTATAAAATAAGTAGCTTAGTTTACCTTATAACTTTAGGAGGCTTCTAAGCTAGCTTAGGTAGCTATTGCCTTTGCTTAGTAATAATAATAGGATAGTATAGCTACCTTCTATTACCTTATAAAGTAGTTCTAGGTTAGGAACTAAGTATAGCTCTCTCTTTACTATATTAAAACTAACTACTTCTCTAAGAAGCTAGACTAGGTAGTAGCTAAGTATTATATTATAGCTATCCCTATACTACTAATAGTTTGTCTTAATATGCCCTAGGGTATTTACTTTATTTTTTATATTAACCTTATTAAGCATGCTATTACTAATTTACTTCCTAGCTAGCCCTAGTGTAATATATGCCTAGGGCCTGTATAAGTATAAAATAATAAAAATAATAAGCTTTATAAAGAATACTAGGTTAAGAAAGTGCTAGCGGCCTGTAATATATAAGGCTTTAGGTATTATTAGGATATTTTTATTAAATAAGTAAGATACTTAATACTAATATAAGAGCTACTTAAAAACCTAGTAAATATATAGGCCCTAGCAAACTATAAGGCAGAATAAGGTAGTGTATAATATAATAATAGTCCTTAGTAGGTTCTTAAATAAGGTTCTTTTATAAAGCTATATATATTTACTACTTAGGGCCTAACTTACCTTAAATTAGTTTTCTTCCCCCTCTCTCTTACTTACCTTTCTTTTTTTCTTACCTTAGTAAACCTTATATTAGTTACTAGGTAACTCTAAAGGTAGCTTATTATTATAAGGGTTAGGGGAGGGGGTATTATATTATATTTAGAATAATATTATTAAGATTACTTATATATCCCTTTTATCTTTTTCTTAGTAGTATTAATAGCTTTTTAATATATGCTTTTATAAGGTATATTAGGGGTATTAGGGGGTATTTAGTAATTCCTTTACTTATAGGCTAGGCCTATAGGATTACTATAGTAGCTATATAATGCTTTATAGTATTACTATTTACTTTTTTATAGCTCTTTATATAGCCCTAAAGGACTATATAGTATACTACTAGTAGCTAGCTATAGCTTAGGTATTCTACTTCCCTTATATAAATAGTATACTTTTAAGCTAAGTAAGGGATTAGACTAGTAGCTATATAGTACTTTAAATAAGGGCGCTAGGGGATATAAGAAATAGGTTAGTAGCTATATTACTAGGTAGTATAAGTATAGTAATTCTTATAATAAGTATATTATTAATAAGTATAGTAGTAGCAAGGGTATTATAAATAGTCTAAATAGTAACTAGGGCATACTTAGTATAATAGTATAGGTTAGTAAATCTATTACCTAGGGTATAGAATTTAGGTATTAAGATAGTAGTTATTTAGATTTACTAGGTCCCCTTATAATATATCTTTAGTATAATAATAGTATAGCCCCTAGCTATAGCTTATATTAGGGTATATATAGTATGCTTAATATAGGGATTAGCTATTAGTATATATATATCCTATATATATTTCTAGTAGCTTTTTTAGTAACTTTTATATAACTTTTTATAAGGACTATACTTATAGTTTAGTTTGCCTAATTAGATAGTAATAAGAATATACTAAATATAAGGTAGGTTAATAGTTATAAGTATAGTATTACCTTTCTTATTAAAGTTTTCTTTTATAATAAACTTACTTAAGGCCTATACTTAATACTAGTATAAGAGTAAGATATTACCTTATATACTAAGAGGTAGTTATAGAGGCTAGTATAGCGCGCCTAGGGGAGGCTATAGTAGCTATAGGTATATATAAATAGCTAAGGCAGGTAGGGGCTACTTGCTAATATTTTAGAAGCTATATAGGGGGAATAGCACTTAGGTATAGCTTAGGTAGTATAGTAATAGTAAATACTATAGTAGTAGTAGGCCTTAGGGTAGCTATAATATAGTAAGTAACTAAGTATAGGATTTAGTAATATAAAGTAGGCTTAGGAATAATAATAAGTTTATAAGAAAGTAATAAGTAATAAAATAAAAACTTTTTATAATAAGGGGAATAAAGAAGGATAGTTAGTAGGACTTTAGGAGTGAATAAGATAAGGTTTTTATACCTCTAATAGGCGTTTAATATAGTATTATTTAGTTTAGGTGTTATATATAAATAATAATAACTATAGGTTTTTATAATACTAGCTAGCTATGCTAGCTATTAATAACTTACTTCTTATGCCTAATATAAGCGCCTTACTCTAACTAGGTACTAATATTAGGCGGGTTACTTAGATATAGTCTAACTACTAGTAACTATTAATAGCCTATGTCTTACTTTTATACTAGCTATTTAGTATAGTATATTATTCTTATACTATACTTATTGCGTTTACTATATTACTTATTTACACTACCTAGTAGGGTTTATAGTTTTATTTAGTTTTATATTCCTTTATTTTAATTTACTTACCTATCCCTAGACTATTTCCTTAACTTACTAGTTTAGTGCCTATCCTAGCTAGGCTAGCTTACCTCCCTTAGTAGCGTTTATGCTTATCTCCTAGTAACTATAAATATAATAAGAATGTTTTATTTATTAATTTACTTACTTATAGCTTTTTCTTACTAACCTAGCACTTTTATATAGGTAGTGTTTATATAGTATAGTTACTGCCTAGGGCAGAAGGCTATGTAATAGTATTAGGCTTTGCCTAATATAAGGCTAATACAGGTGTGTATTAGTAATTATACACACCTTGCCTTATATATAGGGCTTATATATAATAATAGGGGGGTATTTATAGTAAGGGTATAAAGGGGGCATAATAGGGTTTTTGTATTACCTTTCCTTCCTTTCTCTTTATGTTTTTTAATAGTATTCTAACGCCTATGAGCAGTAGCAATAGGGCTAGTCTATAACAGCTAGTAACCTATTTATAGTGTGGTTATATAAATTTAGTAATATAAACACTGCCTAGATTTTGTGTAATTAAATACTAAAAATATATCTTACTTTAGCTATAAATTTATTAGCTACTAGCTTATGCTTTACTAGTATTCTAGTAGCTACCTTACTTATCTAAACCCTAAGATTATAAACTAAAGTATTTTCCTCTCCTAAAGGCATTTTATTATATTACTACTAATCTACTATAACTAGAGTATTTTCCTTTCCTAAAGGTATTTTATTATATTTTCTTTTAGGTATTATAACCCCTTCTGCTTCTTTTATAGAATATATTTCTTTAGGCTTATTAGCCTTTTTATTACTTAAGGCAAATAAAAACTTCTTTTATAAGTTAGGTAGTAGCCCTAAATTTATTAGTATTTTATTATTATAATTTAGCTATCTTAATAGTGTGTTAGTAGGGTTACTCTTACTTAGGTTATATTTAATAATAAAGTTAAAAAGTAATAAGAATATACACTATTATACTTACTTATTATTTAGCTTTAGTAGCCTTATAAAAGTCTAAAGGTTATAATAGTCTAATAGGACTTTAACTAGATTCTTTACCCCTTTAATATAGTATTACTAGTGTTTAAATAACTTAACTATTATAAAGAGCTTTTAGTTAGTAGTACTATAATTTCTTTTTGTGTTTATAAACTTCCTTAACTAGAATGCTATAGGGTAGTATTACTTATTATTATCTAGCTATAAAATAATACTAGCTATTATAAAGACTAAAGCATTTATTTTAATCTAGACTTATTTATTAGGGTTATAGTAATAAAGAAGAGGGGCCTTCTAAAAGGTAGCTTTTAGCTATATAAACATAATTTTTTAGCTAGTTTAAATTAGAAGGTGCCCTTTTATATACTATTTTAGCTACCCTTTATAAGTATATTTAAAGGTACTATAATACTAAAGTATTAGTATATAAAGCATTAGTAAAAATTATAAAATCTAAGGAATACTTATATATCCTAGAAGCTCTTTAGCTCTTACTAATCTTATATAGTCTTAACCTTTTTAGGGTTTATTAAAATACTAGTAATTAATAAAATAAACCTTAGGAATTCTACTAAGTTTTAGTAAAAGGTATACTTAGAAGGTTTTATATATAGCTCTGCCTTTTTTATATATTTAAGGACTTATTTAATATATTTTATATATGCTTCTTAGGTTTTAAAAAAGATAAGAATATTATTTAAATATATTATATAAATAGTATTTATTAGTTTATAAAGAGCTTAGTAAATATAATTTTAAAATATAGCTAGGGTATTAGTAAGGCTAAATAGTATAATAAGGTATTTAAAGTGTTTATAGTAGGTTTAGAAGGTAGTCTTTTACTTATTACTAGCTTTTATTTAAGTTAAATAGTAGGCGTCTTTAATATTAATTTTAGAAAAGTATTTAGCACCCTAATAGTAGTTAAGGATCTTTAAAATAAAGGGTAAAGTATAGTAATTCTTAAGTATAATTTTATTAATTCCCTAGTAGTTTATATAAAGTTAAAGTATTTTATTTTTCTTTAGAATAAAGAGAATTAGTATACTTATAAGGCTTTTTAAGGGTTTTATATGCCTTTTTACTAGGTTATTTTAAATATAGTCCTAGAGCTTCTTAAGTTTTGCTTATAAAAGGGGGTATATAAAACTATATAAAAGCATAGTATTTAGGAGAAGGTTAATAGTATAGTTTATTTTCTTTTAAAATAGTAATAGTCTAGCCTTATTAAAGGTAAATATATTCTAAAACTCCTAGAGTTTATTTAGGATAGTATTAGCGCTACTAAAGATATTAGTAACTTTTTTATTTCTAAGGGAAATAAAGCTATTAAGGGATTTTATAGTAAATACTACTACTTCTTACTATAATTTCTTAGTAAAATAGTAAGGGATTAAAATCTTTAACTTATCTTAACTAAGCTTAAACTACTACTTTTAATTATATAAAAATAAGTATACTTATTCCTTTATAAGGGTATGTATTTTAATTAATATAGGACTTCCCTTAGGTTTTAGGTCCTTATTAATAGTAATATAGTTAAT
>SRQA01000147.1:0-34686 GCA_018360365.1 Claviceps citrina
CTACTATATACTTATAGGGTATTATCCTAAATTTTGCCTTAGTCTTAGGGATAAGACTACTAGGGGAGAGGTGCTAAAGGCAGAGGCCTAAGTAATAAAGCTACAGAAAGTATGTAAATAACTTTAAAAGACATAGCAAAGGGCTAGCAAATCCTAAGCAAAATACTATAATAAATAACACACGCTACTACTAGTATTTAAGCATAGGGACCTTATATTATTATTAGCCTAAAATATTAAGGTAAAGGAAGCAAAACATAAGCTAACCTCTAGATTTTTAGGACCCTTCCGCGTTATTTAGGCAATTAGAAAGCAAGTATATAGACTAGCACTACTAGAAAAGTATAGCCGCCTATATAATATATTTTATATTAGCCTGCTTAAGCTATAGAATTGCTATAAAGATAGCATAAATACGTAGGCAGATGTGCTAGACCTTAAAGAAGAAGATAAACATTACTAAGTTAAAGAAATTAAAGGATAGAAGATAGTTAAAGGAGAGACCTATTACCTAGTAAAGTAGAAGGGATAGCTAAGTAAATATAATTAATAAGTCCTAGATAAGGACATAAACGCACCGCGGCTAATAGTAGTATATAGAAAAAAAACATAGTTACTAATAAAAAGGAGATAATAAGCTCCTAAAAAACACTAGCTATTATTTAGCATACTATTTACATATTAAAAAAAAAAAAAACAAAAACAAATTAATTAAGACCCTAAAACCACCCCTAAAAAATAAAAGAAACACCCCCTACACTATAGGGATATCTACTAGAAAAGTCCTTATTATAATACTAGCAGTAGGACTAGCAAACTTATTATAGTTTTCTTCCTTATTAAGCAACCCCCTAACTAAGGCAAAAAACCGCTAAATAGCAATTGCCTAGGGGAGATACCCTAGGTCCTTAGGACATAAACATAACTTTATCTAGGCCTTCTAGACTATAAGGGCGTTATTATAGTTAGCCTAAGGGGGCATATTTATTAGCAAAAAATAAGGTAAATAAAGGTAATTATATTATAAAACACTTATAATTCTAGGCAATAGCGCCAGACTATATATTATAGCAGTAAGACACTATTATAAGATAATATACTAGTAGTATGCCATAGAGGCAGCCTATAGAAATGTTAGAAAACAAAAAGCAAATAACAGGCAAGAAGCTATATACCTAATGCCCCTTTACGGCCTTAGTTAGCCTAAAAGCAATATAGTAAGCTATGTTAGTATAGATAAAACTATATAATAAGTTAAGCATGCTATAAGTAACCCTAAGGCAAAAGTTATTAGAATATAGGAATAAGACTAAGGGAGTAATAGTAGCAGCAGTATAAGCAGCAGTAGTATAGGTATAGTAGCGGATAGCTAGTAAGGGGGTAGTAATTTCCTCCTTCTTCTCCTCCTTATTATTACTAGTAGTATTATTTTTATTATTATTATTATTCTCCTTCTCTTTAGCAGGAGGAGCGCGCTTAGCTAGTAAGGACTTAGTCTAGCCTAAAAGCTTTACTAAATTAATAAAGTTACTAGTAAGGGTTAGGTAATACTAAGAATAGGAGTTAGTAAAAGTATAGAGAACTATAGCATAAAGAATATATACTATCTTATATATATTACTATAATCCTTACACTAAACACAGTGCTTAGATACCTTATTATAGCTAAATAAGGTTAAATTTATAGCAAACTCACACTTAATTATTAGGACTACTAGCTTAGTATTATAGTAGCCCTTAAGTTTATTAAGTTTAGTGTAGGCATAATATATATAAGCGTATTCTTTTAAGAGTAAAGCTATAATATTAGTAGTAATTAACTAGTAAATTAGTAGGAAATTTAGATAGGAGCATAAGTATAAATATAAAAAAAGAAATAGTATTATAGAAGGGTAATAGTTATAAGACAAAATAGGCAGCAAAAGAGGGCAAACTTTATACTTATATATTATATACTAGGTAATCTAATATATTATTATTATTATTATTATTTATTATAACACTATAGGATAGTAACTAGCAAGGAGGTATTAGATAGCTAGCAAGGCTATTTAGGAGCCTAGCCTAAAAGTAAGGGAGTAATTATAAGGTATAGCCCTATAAGACAGGCTACGCTAGATTACCTAGTAATATTATAGAGAATCCCTAGCTAATGCCTAGGGCTTGCGCACATGGCTAGCATATCTAGTAACGCGTGCGCGCACTATTCTTGCTTGGCAAGCTTAAGTCCTTTTATAATACGATATACACCTTTTCGCTACTGCCTAGCCACGACGTCTCTCACATATACCTACTAATAACACGCTTATTATAGGGAGTACTATGCTTATACTACCTAGTAATATAGCTACTAACCTATTCCTTATATCCCCTAGCGCCCTTATTTATAGTATTATATAGCTATTAGTCTAACCCCTTGCCTAGCTTAGAAGTATACTATTTACATAGGGGAAGCAGAATACCTAGGCTATAGCTAGCTACTAGTAGTATACTATATAGTTTTTTAGGGCTATATAAAGGGCTATAAAGAAGTAAATAATAATACTATAAAGTATTATATAGCTACTATAGTAATCTTATAGGCCTAGCCTATAGGTAGAGGAATTATTAAACACTTTCTAATACCTCTAATATACTTTATAAGGGTATATGCTAGAGAGCTATTAACACTACTAAGAGAGAGATAAGAGGGATATATAAGTAATTTTAATAATACTATTCTAGATATAGTATAATACCCCCTTCCCTAACCCTTATAATAATAAGCTACCCCTAAAGTTACCTAGTAACTAATATAAGGTTTACTAAGGTAGGAAAGGAAGAAAGGTAAGTAAGAGAGAGGGGGAAGGAGATAGATTTAGGGTAAGTTAGGCCTTAAGTAGTAAATATATATAGCTTTATAAGAGAACCCTATTTAAAAACTTATTAGGGACTATTATTATACTATATACTACCTTATTCTGCCTTATAGTTTACTAGGGCTTGTATATTTACTAGGTTCTTAAGTAGCTCTTATATTAGTATTAAGTATCCTACTTATTTAATAAGGATATCCTAATAGTGCTTATAGCCCTGTGTATTATAAGCTACTAGTACCTTCTTAACCTAGTATTTCTTATAAAGCTTATTATTCTTATTATTTTATACTTATATAGGCCCTAGGCATATATTATACTAGGGCTAGCTAGGGAGTAGATTAGTAGTAGTATACTTAATAAGGTTAATATAAAAGATAGGGTAAATACCCTAGGGTATATTAAGATAAACTATTAGTAGTATAAGGATAGCTATAATATAGTACTTAGCTACTACCTAGTCTAGCTTCTTAGAGAGGTAGTTAGTTTTAATATAGTAAAGGGAGAGCTATACCTAGTTCCTAACCTAGAACCGCTTTATAAGGTAATAGAAGGTAGCTATACTATCCTATTATTATTGCTAAGCAAAGGTAATAGCTGCCTAGGCTAGCTTAGAAGCCTCCTAAAGTTATAAGGCAAACTAGGCTACCTATCCTATACCTATAGTAGTGTTAGGAGTAAAGTTTATAGGAACCTAGACTAGATTAATATTATATTTATAGAGTAGCTAGTTTAGACTAAAGCTAGTAATAAAGGAAGCCTAATTATTAAGCATAAGCTAGTATACTACTAGGTGCTTAGGCTAATTAAACTATAAGAAGGAAATATAAAGATATAGGATAGCCTATACCTCCTAGTTAGCTTACTTTATGCCCTTATTAGTCTAGGGGTAGTAGGAGATAGAAAGTAACTATTTAGTCTTAATAATTAAGCATAAGGTAGTTTAGAACTTACTTAGCTAGTCTAAGCTATAGTTAGTAATAATAAAGGTAGGGAACTTATAGAACTACTACTAGCATATCTTAAACCTCTTTACATATACCTTAGTAAAAATACTAGTTATAGCCTTAAGCTAGACAAACTTAGAAAGGTAGTCTATAATTACTATAAGGGAAGAGGGATTAGACAGCCTGTGTATAAGCAGGCCTATTATAAAGTTAACTAAGATCTAGGACTAGAAGTAGTTAGGAATAGGGAGGGGTTTTAGGAGGCCCTACTGCTACTAGTAGCTCTTATAGCTACTATAGTAGTAATAATTCTAGATATAGCAGGTAATATCCTAGGATATACCTACCTAGTAGAACTATTACTAAAGGGTCTAGAAGGTAGTGTTATAACCTAAATAGCCTGCTACTAGTAACTTATAGCACTCCTAGATAAGAGTGGTTATTAATAGCTTTTATTAAGGTACTTATATTTAGCTATAAAACTAAAGCACCCTATAAGCGCTAACACTATAGTTTATAATTTACTCCCTTATCTTAGCTTTTATAGGAAATTATTATATATTTCTATAAATAGTAGTAAGGCAGTAGTAGTATACTATATTATAAGTAATTACTATATCCTAAAGTGCTTAAAGGTAAGGAAAGGAAAAGACCTAGTTACTAGAGGGTAGTACTATATTAGTACTAAAGGGGTTAGGGTTACCTATAAAAATAGCCTAAATAAATAAAGGTTAAAAGAGGCAGCTATACTATAGGGTTAGCCCTACCTTATCCTAGCCTTATTAGGAGAGTATATTAGTATACTACTAGTGCTATATAGGTTAGTATTATAGGTAGTAATAATACTATAAGAGTGTCTTAGCCTAGTAAGCCTAATGCTTAGTTATAATTTTAGGGGTTATAAAGTACTTAAGGCTCTTATAATTAGTGTAGATAGTAAAGGGCTTAGAAATACCCTAAAGCTTAGCTAACTATACCTTAAGGCAGGAGATAATAGCTAGGAGCTTCTTATTATAAATAGTATAGTTTTACTAAGGGGGGGTTAGCTAGGCTAAGTAATAAGTAATAGGGTACTAAATACTATTTATTTAGAGCTAAAGAAGGTAATTACTAAGGGTAATACTAGAGTAGTTTGCCTTAACTATTATATCCTAGTTAGGGTTCTATTAAGCTAGGATTAGGTTTAAGATAAAAAGGCGCTTAAGCTTATTAAAAGCATAGGCCTCCTGCTGCCCCTAAATAAAGGGAATGCCCTTTTTTATAAGATTATAAAGGGGGTTAGTAACTTAGGAGAAATTTAGAATAAAGTTATAGTAAAAATTTATAAAACTAAGGAAGCTATATATACCTTATAGCTTTATTAGGGCTGCCTAGTCCTAAATAGCCTAGACCTTAGCAAGGTTAGGGCGTATACTCTTGCTTACTATAATAATATACCTAAGGTAATAAACCTATTAGGTAGTAAAGACAGACTTATTAAGGTTAAGGTAAAGGCCTGCTGCCTATAGGCGGCTAAAAACTACGTAAACCTTTCGTAAATAGTTATGCCTTAAGCTACTAAAATAAACTAGGATATTATCTAAGTATACTATAATAAAGTTACTAAGGGCATTACTAAGGGCGTTATTAATATAATGCTAGAAAGTAGCAGGCACACCTATTAGGCTAAAGGGGCAGATAAGCTACTTAAATAGCCTAAACCACGTTTAGAACGCTATAAAAGCTTTATTCCCCTTAGTAACCTATAGCTTATAAAAAGCTACCTAAACATCCACCTTAGTAAACTATTATATATAAGCTAGAGAGCAAAGGGTTTCCTTAATAAAAGGCAATAAGTAGTAGTCCTGCTTTATAATCTTATTAAGAGCATAGTAATTTATATAAAACTACTAGCCCCTGCTAGCCTTCTTAACTAAGAGGACTAGAGTAGCTACTAAAGAAAAGCTAGCTTAGATCTATTCCTTATCTAAGAGCTTTATAAGCTACTACTAGAGTTTAAGTAACTAGTCCTAAGGCATAAAGTATAATAGGCTCTAAGGGAGAAAGGGGAGGGACCTATTAGGAGACTTATAAAGATAAATATAGTAGTCTAAGGTACTATAATAGGGTAGGAAAGCGTTTGCCTTAAACTTATTAAAAAAATTAGTAAAGTTACAAAGCTTAGCTAGCAGGGCTATATAAGGGTCCTTAAGCTATAACTTAGGCGTAGTAACCTAAAGGATAGATATTAACTTATATAAGCTAGTGCTTATAAACTAAATAGTTATATCCTAAAGGCAGTAAGCCTACTTAGCTATAGCTATAAAGGCAAACCTTATTATGCCCTATATAGCCTTGCCCTAGGCATAACTTAAGGACTCCTACACTATAAGGCCTTTTGCTATACTTACTATTAGCTCCTGCTAAGTAGTATAAAAGGTAATATTATAGTATTCTATTTATAGTAAGCTAAAGATTATATCCTAGGCAAGGCCTAGGACTATATAAAGGCAAATAAATAACTACTAGCTATTAATATTAATTATAGTATAAGTAAGGTAAGTAATACTAGACTCCCTCTTAAGTGCTTATTATCCCTGCTATTAAACCTTAATAGTAGTCCTTACCTAGCGCTTTAAAGGTAGCTAAATAAGCTTAAGGCCTAGCTATTAAGTAGTAGACTTACTAATAGTATTATAGCACTTATAGCTATAGTTAATTAGGGTATTAATAAAGAAGGATAAGTTAAAGAGAATAGGAATAGAGAATACTAAGTAATTTATATATTTATAAATTTTATTATACTTTATTAACTCTACCTCCTTCTAACCTAAAGTCTGCTATGTAATAAAGCTTAGAAGCCCTTATATAAGACTTACTATAAGGGCTAGTCTTTTCTTATTTTATCCTCCTCCTCCTCCTTATACTTATAGTTATTAGCCTTAGTAATAGCCTACTAAATATAGACCTTAGGCTAAAAAGAGGGAAGGAAAAAGTAATTATAGGCTATATAACCTATTTTTTTATAGTATAAGCAAGCACTAGACTCCTAGTAACATGCTATCTCCTAGTTAGTTACTTACTTAGCTTATACCTAAGCAAAGAGTAAGGTAGTATCCTTAGCCTTTAGCTTCTTTTTCTTCCTACCCTTACCCTAGGTCCTTATAGTATTTACCCTAAATATAGCTATATCTCCCTTATAGTTAGTAGTATAGTAATACTAGGCTAGAGGATTTATTAAATACCTAGTATAAAAGTAATCCTTAAGTATAAAGGTCTTAAGGTCTAGGGTAATAGTATAATACTACTCTATAGTAGTATTATAGCTATTATAGGAGATACTATAGCTAATATATATACTATATATTTACTTATTAAGTATATAGCGTAGCTTAGTAAAATAAACCTTATTATCCTAGCTTATACTACTAGTAAGGGAGAGTTTTTACTTAAAGTAAATAAAAAAGGTAAAGAAGGATTTATTACTAGCCTACTTTATTTAGTTAAGTTTAGTAAGGGCTATCTTATAGTAATAAAGATTAGAGTAAAGCTTAGAGAAATAGTCTAAAAAGGTAGCTAGGTTATAGTAAATAAAATTACCCTTTTTAAAGAATAAAGTAACCTTAGCCTAAATAAAGAATAAAAGGTTTTAGTAAATAAATATCTACTAGTTTATAGTAAAACTAATAAAGTTATAATTTACCTATAGCTTATACGCTATAAAGAAGCGCTAGGCATTAAAGGTAAATTATTTACTATTATAAAGAAAGCTTATTAGAATTAGCTTATAGCAGACTAGGAGTATAGTAGGAGGTAAAGGGAGGTTAGTTACCCTAGAAGAGAGAGTTATATTAGTAAGTAAGGGAAGGGATATAGCTAAGGCAGTAGTAATAGTAAATTAGATTATATAGTTAGTAGCAGCCTATATAGCCTAAATTACTGCTATAGTAATATTTTCCTACTCCTATATAGTATTAAGGCACTATTATATAGCTATAAGGGTATTACCTTATATAGTTAGGGTTATATTAATATAGTTAAGAATTATTATTATATTTTCTACTATAAGAGAAGCAGGTCTATTAGCTTATATATTTGCATTTATATTTAAAGGTATATTAATTTGTTTTAGTAGCTAAAAGAAACATAAGGCTAGAGGATATTTTTTAAATATTATAAACTAGCCCTATTACTACTGCTAATAAGTATTAGAATATTATTAAAAGATATAAAAAGAAAGGAAGGAAAGGTAACACAAAGACCCTATTATGCCCCCTTTATACCCTTGCTATAAATACCCCCCTGTTATTATACATAAGCCCTACGCGCGAGGCAAGGTGTGTATAACTACTAATGCGTACCCGCATCGGCCCCACATTAGGCAAAGCCCAATACCATCACAGGATCTATTAATAAAGATAAAGAGATTTACTCTTTTAAGGTTAATTAAAATATAACGCAGCCCTTAATTTAGGTAATCTATCTACTACTAAAGCCTCTTATTAAGGAATTTAATATCCTTATTTATAAGATCTTGCTTTTATGCTATAAAAGAGAGGTTAAAGGCGGCTTTAGGTTAATAAATTATAGTAATATATACTCTATAAGCTCTTTGTTAATAATATTCCTCCTAGCGCTTCTCTAGATCTTTATTAATAAGTTAAAGCTTACTAATTTGCTCTTTTTAGCAAAAAGAAATAAAGGAATTAGTATTAAGGGTAAGCTTATAACTATTAAAAATTAAAGGGTAGTTTATTATAAGCTTCTCCTTTAGTTTAGTAAGGAATTTAGTAGCTTATAGTTTATTTTCTTCTTAATTAGAAAATAGTTAATTAGCTAAGATAAGGGTATTATTAGTTTACATACCTATAATATTAAATTTATTTATAAAGCTACTAATAAGGAAGTAAGGGTTATATATAAAAGGCATTATAAATAACTTCTTATAATAATACTTCTAGTACATTACCCACTAGTATATGCTAGCCTTAGGGATTTTATAAAGAGGCTTAATAATTACTATAATTATGCTAAGAGGATGCTAATCTCTAACTTCTTTAGGCAATTAGTATAGGATCTTATAGTTAAGGCTTATAATAAATTAAATATAAGCTTATATAATATCTCTTAGCTTAATAAAAATATCCCTCTTTGTAAGTAAGGGAGCTAAAGTTATAATTAACTATTAACTTACTTATTAAATTATAGAAGCCTAGGTTAAGATTATTTACTTGCTAGTATTATTATAAGCTTGCATTATAAGTTGTGATTTTTTATATAGTATTAGGGTGCCTTTACCTTTAATTTTATTTATAAAATAGCTATTAAAAATATATTATATACTATATTTTTTAGCGTTATAAATCTTAAGTTAGAAGACTTCTTACTAGAGTAAAGCATTAAGTTCCTTCTACTAGAATGCCTTAAAAGGTACTCCTATAGTCTTTATAATACCTTACTAGTAAAGTTAATAAGTAAGGGCAAGATCTCCTTTTTCTTTTATAATAAGAAACGCTTTAGTAAGTAAAGTGCCTTAAAGTATTAATTTCTTAAAGTCTTAGTTAATTAAAGGGGTCTTTTATAGTCTGCCTTTGCCTTGCTTAATAAGCTACCTTTTAATAGTATTTTTATTAGGAAGGTTAAAGGTAACTCTCTTTATTAGTTTATATAGTTAATTATTATAATTCTCTTTATCCTTATTAGTAAGTAAAGGAGAAAGGGTCTCTTTATTAGCTATAATCTCTAGATTATCTAGATTATATAGGAATAGCTTTATAATAATAAATTAAAATTTTATTAGTTCTAAAGGTATCTTTACTATATAGGTTATGCCTTTTATAGCTAAGAGTTTATAAGAACCTTACTAACTACCTTTCTTACGCTAGACCTATACCTTAAATTATAGTAGGATCTAGTAGGTTAGGAGAGTGTTAGGCCTATTATAGCAGGCAAGAGCATTACTAATCTAGTGCTTTATAAGTAATTTACAGGCTTTAAAGGTAGCTTTATAAATTACTTTAGTATATTAAATAATAGAAAATACTAGTAGTAAATCCTATAATAGTTATAAATATACTCTAAATATAAGAAGTGTTAGAATAAGGCTATTTAGGCTAGCAGAGTTATTAATAGCTTTTATAGCTATTTAAAGAAGGTAGTCTTACTATATATAGTCTTTAAGTTTGCTTTTAATAATACTATACATATATTAGAGGGGAGTGTAATATCTTTTAACCTTTCTAATACTATTATAAGCTTTTATAGGGACCTTATTAACTTTAATTACTAACCCTTAGGTGTATTAATAAAATTTAGCTAATATAAAGTTCTTCCTAGTATTATAAATAATCTATTTAGGCAGTCTAAGATAACTATTAATTTAATAAGCTCTAATAGTATCCTAAATGTCTTTAGTAGTCTGCTTCTTTAGTTTAAGAGAATAAGTAGCTTAGAAAGCTATAGTAGAATCTATAATATAAAGGACTAGCTTACTATTAATTTAAAGAATATTAATAATAATTTTATAATTAAACTTATAGTTATCTTTTAAAGTAAACTTAAATTAGCTAGGGCTTTTACTATAAAGTTAATACTACTTGCAGAAACTAGTAATCTTTTATAAGATCTTTAGGTTAAATTCCTTACTAGCTTTATAGAGAACCTTTTATAGTTTTCTAATTAAAGGATAACTAAAACATTAATAAAGTTAATAAAGTTACATTTTTATAAGGAAAAAAGCAACTACTATAGTTAGCTTAAGATTCTACTATAAGTAACCTTATTATTAGATTATAGGGATCTCTTTTATGCCTTAAATTAGTAGGTTTCTTAGGTTATTAAGCTTTATATTTATATAGTTTATATTAGTAATTAAGAATAAGAAAGGTATTACTATTAGTAGTATATAGAATTTAATCTCTCTAAGTACTATAAGAACCTTTAAAGAACCTAGTAATAATGCTTTTCTAGCGCTAAAGGTAATATTATATTAATTTGTAAATTAGTTAATTTATAGCAAGGGAAATAGGCATAAAAGGGCTTAGGCTTAAGTAATACTAATTATAAAGATACTTATAGCGCTAGTGTTAGGAAAGATACCTCTAAAAATCTCTTCTAAATAGTATGCTTTTGTAAGGAAAATATTATTAGACTAAGGCTTTTTATAGGGATTACTATAGTAAAGGGCGTGTTTAAATAACTAGTCTTAAAGTATCTTAAGCACCTTACTACTATTAGGGATCTTTATTAAGAGTATTAACCTTCATAATACTATAATAAGGAATTATAAAGAACCTGTAGGAGGATTAGAGTAATTATCCTTTTTAGTCTTATTTAATAAAGCTATTATTACCTTAGTCTTAAGGATTAATTACTTAAGGTTATTAGGATTACTACTATTATTATCCTTACCCTTAATATAAGTAAGGAATTGCTACTACTTTTGCTTAGTTAGCCTACTATAATAGAATTTAGATTAATTTTAATGCTTTTATAACGCCTTATGTTCTTTAGTAAAGTACTTTATAAACTAGCACCCTTACTTCTTATAGATAAAGCAGCGGCCCTTATAATAAATAAAGAGCTTACGTTATTACTATTAGAAGTTATAATTCTTCCTATAGTAATAATTAGTATAAAACATAGCATTAGAGTTAGCTTTAGCCTTTTTTTAATAGAATATACCACGCTTAGTAGCGTTTCTTTTAGCTTGCTTTACTTTAATACTTTTCTAGAGCTTTAATATTAGGTTCTTATATATAAAGAGGCTATTATAGGCTATAAGGCTATATTTAAGGATATTATTAATAGTAGTAAGAAGCGTGTTTTATATATTAATCTTATTATTTATATAGCCTTTAGTCCTATAATAGAAAGAGATAATTTTATTAGAGAGGAGGTTAAGGGCCTTAAGTATACTCTTTTTAGGGTTTTCTCTTATTACCTTATATAGTGTAATTATGCAAAGGTTATTATAATAAAGCTAAGTAGTGTTAATAGTTTTAAAGTAGTTTTTAATAGATTTAACTATTTAGTTAAAAGTTATGCCTTTGCTAAGGAGAAAGTCCTTATAATATATTAAAGCTTTTTCTTTAAGTATTATAGGAAATGCTTTATAAAAGAGGGACTCTAGGAGGTTAATTTACTTATAAAGGGCTTAGAAGGTCTTTAGCTTATTATTAAAGAAATTATATATCTCTTTACTATACTTTTTCTTATTAAAGTAAATCTTATAAAAGTTTATAATTTTTTATAATACTATTACTAGATCTAATTCTAGTAGGGAGTAAAGTAAAGGATAAAAATGCTTATAAGATCTCTAATAATTAAGGTTATTATTAGGTGTAGTAGTATGTTACTACTATCCTTATTAAGGAATGTTTCCCTTAGGCCTTTATTATAGTAATAAATCCTATATTTAAACTACTTTAATACCTAGGTCTAGAACTAACCCTTAGGGCTATTATTAAGTAGGCTTATAAGGTCTCCTATTAAGGTTTAGAGGGCCTAAGGGAGCTAACTAAATAGTTAGCTTTAAATTTAGGGCTTGCCCTAGGTCTTAGAAGTTCTTATAGGTTCTCTTGTTAAAGTTAGGAAGGCTTAGGGGAGCTAACTATTACGTTAGCTCTTGCCCTAAGCCTTAGGGAGGCCTATAAGGTGCTGCTCTTATTATATATAAATATCTTTACTAATCCGCTATACTAACTATAGTAGGAGGTTAGTTTAGTTTATAAAAGCTCTTAGTAGGACTAGGAGAAGTAAGGGAAATATTACTTAGTCCTTACTAAGGGTTAAGTTAACTCCCTTAGTAGTAGTAATTCTCTAGGTTTTATAAGAGCTTATAGTTACCTATAGGGTTATAACTTATTATAGGATTTAATACTACTAGCTAGTATTATAGGGATTTAGGGAGCCTAATCTTATAGGGTATTTAGGGAGGTCTCCTATAACCTTATTAATTTATAAGTTATATTATAGGGAAGGTAGTTAAAGCAAATAAAGGAAGAGGGGAATTGCTTATAAGGTAAAGATATAAATAATTCTTTAGTGCTACTCTTTACTATATCTAGGAAGGTAATTCCTAAAGCTACTAATATAGGGTGCTATAGTAAGAGAGAGGATAGTTACTATGCCTACTTACTAGAGAATATAATCTTAATTACAAGGGGTATAATAACTCTTTATTAGAATCCCTTAGTCTAGCCTTAGCTTATATTACTATTATAAGCTTGCTAGTAATAGATAATTAGTCTAATAGGAAGTAAATATTATGTTTTTATAAGAAGTTATAAAAAACATAAATAACTTTAGTGTCCCTATATTTAAAGGCTTTTTTAGTTTAGTTTATAAATTATTCTCTAAGCTTTTGCTAAAGGAGCTTGCTAGAGAGGTCTTTAGTCTTAGCTTTTATAATAAAGAAAGCAATTTAGCTATATATTTTAGCACTTATAGCCTTACTAAGATTAAAATCTAATAGGTTAAGCTTATACTAGTTTGCTATAATTACTTTTCTATGTATTAATAGGATCTAAGGGAGCTCTAGGATTTTATTATTAAGATTAACAAATTAGGTGCTTTGTTTACTTATAAATATATATTATATTTAGTAGTAAAGAGAATAGAAATCTAATAGAAAATAGTAAAGCAAGTGGTAGGGCAGGTAAAAGGGTAGAAATCTATAGTAGTTATTAGTCTAGACTAATAGATTTAATTAAATTAAGGGCTTAATAAATCTTATAATAGACAAGAGATATAATAATTCCTCTAATAGGCGTTTAAGGCTAGAAAGAGGAAAAAATCATACCTATTAAAGCAAGTAGCATAGTGCTATAGCAAGCTTCCTTTCTTAGCATAAAATAGCTCTGCGAATAGACCCTAAAGAGCTTCCCTAAAGGGGATAGATTAA
Organism: Claviceps citrina; assembly: GCA_018360365.1. Lineage (NCBI taxonomy): Eukaryota > Fungi > Ascomycota > Sordariomycetes > Hypocreales > Clavicipitaceae > Claviceps > Claviceps citrina. The sequence goes on from SRQA01000147.1 coordinate 13,686, forward strand.
ATCTATTTATAATTATAGAATTATCTCTTCTATATTACTTCCTTTGTTTAGTAGGATAAACTTTACTAATTTCGTGAAAAATTAGGTACTATAAGCAGAAACTAGCGTCCTATAGGATGCGTAAATCTAGCTAATTTATAGTGTAATTACTACTAATTAGTGTTAATTTATACATAAGCAAATTAATAAATAAAAGTATAAGAAATAACAAGTAATACGCGCGCAAAAGGAAGTACTAAGATTCTAGTTAATATTATTTATTATAACTATCTAGCTAGCTAAGTAGGAGGCCTTTTAGTGGTTTTTGTAATGCATAAAGTTATGGGTCACGTAACTAGCGCACTAGCTACCTATCCGAGGCGAGCTCGGATGCGGCTAATTAGGATGCGCCGGGTCCACGTTAACCCGACCCGTTGCGTTAATATTAATAGTAATAAGAATATATACTATTATACTTGCCTACTATTTAGCTTTAGTAGCCTTATAAAAGTCTAAAGGTTATAGTGGTCTAATAAGACTTTAACTAAATTCTTTACCCCTTTAATATAGTATTACTAGTATTTAAATAACTTAACTATTATAAAGAGCTCTTAGTTAGTAGTACTATAATTTCTTTCTATGTTTATAAACTTTCTTAACTAGAATACTATTGTTAGGACTAGAAAGCCACGAGGTTGCCTTAGGCTAACAGGATTTATTTGCACGAGCAAGCCTCTGTTAGACTCGCGTTATATAATAAGGTTATTCGCTGCGTATAACCGCTAGACTTATAGCAAGGACTAGAGGCATATAACACTTGTAATTATATAGGCATAAACCTCTAACTAGATTAAATAAAAGGAGGCAAGAATTAAGACTATTACCTATTACTATATACCTTTAAATAAGCTATAACTTCCTTAATCTTTTACTCTAATATTCCTAACCTATTTATAATAATTTTAATTCTTTTATTTATATTAGACTATTAGATTAAGAAAGTTACTATAGTTTAGACTTATAACTTAATATATAATAGTAGTAAAGTTACTAAAGAAAGCGCTAAAACTATATAAAGATTTATAGCTATACCTAGAGCTAGTATTATATCTAAATTACTACTATAACCTATTATACCCTTTATTTAGTAAGAGCTTATAGTAGCTATAAAAAACACTTTTATTAATAATAATTATAATACTAAAGTCTTAGCGCTCTAAAAGTATATTAATTAAGTAAGGAAGAAGTAATAACTTTAAAAACTCTAAGAACTTATATATAATATTAATAATAAAGAATTACTAAAGGAGAATATATCTATAGCTTTTATTATACCTACTATATATTATTTATAGCAGACCTTTATATAAGCTCCCCTTAAGCAGCCCTTTTATAGTAGCTAAAATACCTTTTAATTAAAGACTTTTATTAGTAACTATAAAGTATAATTTATAATAAATCCTTACTAATTTACTACTAACTTTACAAAGGTCCTATATACTAGCACTTGCCTTACTAGTACTATAAAGTAATATTAGGCTATAGGAGAAAAGATTTATAAAAATTATATTAAAAATCCCCTTTTATAAACTAATTTTTATAACTAGCTTAAAGAAGGCCTAAATAATTAAGAGAGCTATTCCTTTAGTATATAGTTAAAGCTTATTAGCTTTAAATAAGCAAATTATACTAACTTTAAAAGATTCCTTAAAAAATAAGAATAAACCTATACTAAATTCCCTTTTTAATTAAATATAAAGAATAAAATAGGCCTTTTTTAAACAGGCCTTAACTATAGCTTAAAGATATATTTAATTAGTAGCGTATAAGTAGTAAATTAGCATAAACTTATTAGTAAATATATCTCCTATTATAAATCTAATAGTAATAAAGGTAACTATAATAATTCTTCTAGGTATAATAAGAGGAAAACTTAGGTAGACTTTTTAGAAAGAAAAACTTTACTAAACTTAAAAAGAAAGAGTAGTAACTAACTAAATACTTTATAGTAAAGCTAGGAAAAAAAGGCTATATATTATAAGTATAAAAAGAAGGGCGCGGTTATCAAGCATCCAACGTAGCGTATCAAGCATCCACCCTGTGGCTAACTGTGGCTACAGACATCCGTTACCGGCGTTCCATAGCAATTCGCATACAAACTACGTAATCATTGTCTAAGGCCACCGCCCCACATAGGGCTTGTAATCGCGACCGTGCTACACACATATAATTAAAGCTATTTGTAAGTGTAACCTTTAATTAAAGCTATTTATAAGCTAAGCTCCCTTTTTGCCTCTAATAATGCCTTCTTTATAGCTTCCCTCTCCTTAATAAATGTATTAATATTGCCCTTAAAGCCCTCTTTAATTCGTGTAATATTCTACTCCTAACTAGAGGCATTATAATTACTAAAGTTATTATTATTAGCAGCCTTACCCTTGCTATTCCCCTTATTAGCCTCTTATACTATATTTATATTATTATTAATATTTTTAATCTAATTAAGAGTCCTTAAATATGCCTGTAATTATATAGTCCTAGGCTTATATAAATCGCCTAATTAAAGCCTATAAAGCCCTATAGCTATTATAGTTATTAAAGTTATACTTATAATTATAGGCGTGGTTAAAGATAGAGTGTTTAATATATTTAAAGTCTTGTAATCTTAACAAGCCTTAGCTTCCTTAAGCCTCTAAACCCCTTTAAATGCTAAGGGATTTCGCTGGGCATGCTGAGAGATATTAGTCCCCTTTTCTAACCTAAGAGACTCTTTTAGCCTGCCTTTTCCCCTTATAATAGAAGGGTTAAAAGGTCCTGTAGGCAAATTTATATCTTGCTAAGGCTGTTTGTAATATCTTTGCTAATACTAATTAATTTCTTCCTCTTTAATTAGCTACTTATTGCGAATTTGCTATAATAAGCAATGCTTATAAAGGACCCCTAAGGCTGTAATGTAAGGGCAGGGGAGGCATGGTAATTCTAGCGCTTTTAAGTAGTTAGAATTAAGAGCCCTTTCTTCTGTGATTATAAGATGTAATGCTACATAAGAGATTTAATCGCAAATTAATTAGTAGTAAGGTTAATAAGTATAGTTTAGTAGCTTATTATACCTTTAATGCTCGTAAGTCTAAATATTAGTAAATTAGTACGCCTAGAAGTCTTAAAGCTTATAAAAGACTAAGCTTAAGTTACTTATATTACCCTAAAGGAACCTCTTAATAGAAGTATTTGCAGACTCTATAATAGATGTTATAGTATAGCTAAAATAATAGTGTTAATTAACAAAGTAGCTTATAATTTTCTACTTCTAGGGCTTAATCTAGGTCTTTAGCGCGTATTTCACTACTCCTTCTAAGTATCTCCTAGCCTCTTAAAAACGCTAAAGCTGCTTATTAAATACTAATTCTATCTTGTAGCACACAAGGTTATTCCACGCCTTTAAAAAGCGTGTAAAGTTAGGGTAGCAGAGGGTTTTTTTAGTTGTAGGGTTAAATCTAGCCTTAGGGAAGTACTACTTGCACTTAGCTAGTATATTTATGTTAACGTGCCACTAGCAAAGAATGTGTAGAATATTAATAAAGCTGGGGTACTTTTTAATAGCTTAAAGTAAGGCTAAATCGCAGTCTATAACAATAATACAAGGCTTTTTAATATTACATAAGGCAAGAAGGTTACTAAGGGTCTTAATAACCCACACAAAATCCTCCCTAGTCTTGCTACTTATAAAGCAAGAGGCAATTTAGAAGGTTCTCTTTAATAATATAACGCTATAGGCGTTAAAAAGAGGCATATTAAATTAGTTTATCTTGTAGGTATTATTAAAGAGCAAGATATTAGGGTTTTCCTTTAAAAGCTTAAGGCTAGAGACTAGTGTAATAAAAAGCCTTATAATCTAACTATTAGGGCTTTAGCAGTCCTTAAAGATATACAAGGGATTATCACAAAGCTAGTTATAAAGCTACTTAACCTCTGTACGGCCGTTAAGCTCACGTTAGCAATGTCTTCGAATTATATTATATATATTATGCTATATAATTAAGCAAAGCTGTGCCGAAGGCGCAGCGTTGCGCTGCAAGTGCAAGGTTATGACTGCTAGATTTGCTTCTTTAATAAGAGTCTAAGGTTCTGCGCCACTATAATCCTACGCTATAGGCCTTCTAAACTCGCGCTATAATTAGTCTAGAGGGCCTAATTCTTCTACAATTAGTTAGATTAAAGAGGTTAGTATATACCTTTTAAATCTCGCAATACTTGTTACTATAGTTAAGCTCTTGCTAAATATAGTGTTTAGTAATGTAGGAGGTGGCCTAGCGCCTACTATAATATACTAAGATTACTAGGATAATAGTTATTCCGCCCTGCATCTTAGCTAACTATAATAACAAACGCAGGTAGCAATAAATTATACTTGCTAAAAGACGTAAAAAACACCTAATTACATAGCCTAAAGAAAAATTTGCATGTAAAGCATCCTTAATTAAGCATCCTTATTAGTAGTATTATTAATAGCATTATTATAACTATATAATAGTGTTAATTACTAATCTAGGGCCTTTACTACTGCCTTCACTGCCTTATCTAGACCCTTAACCTATTACTACACTAAATATTTCTCTTAAGCCCCTTTAAAATTATATTTATTACAAGCAAGACAAGCCTAAGTCCTAATTTTAGGGGGCAAGAGATCCAAATTAATTAGTTTAGAATTACTCTAACTATTATTAACAAATAGCTTCTTCTATACGTAATTAGTTGTGTAGCTATAAGTTAATATACTAATTATATAAATAACTTAAATTAGTGCTATTACTAATAGGATATAAAGCATATCCTATAGCTAAAAACGCAAGATAACTAAGCTTATATCTCTAGAACATTAAGTAAGCAGGCTTAGTTATGTTATTTAATAGGCAGGCTTACTAGAAAAGCCCCTATGTGCCCTACCTATTTAACCTTTACTTCCTACTTAAGGTTTAACTTTAAAATAAGTTAGTACCTTTATAAATAAAGCTAGGTAATTAATATTATAATTCTTCTGCAGAGGCATTTATCTAGATAATACTCTAGCCTAGGCACAGGCACATTAGCAGCAGGATATAATTTAATAAGAATATTACGTATATTATTATACTAGAGAGGAACTATTATTAACTCCTCTAATATCTGCTCTTATAGCTTTAAGCTAGTCTTAGGTCCCTTAATTAAGTTAAGGTACTAGTATAAACAAAGCTAATTCTCCTAATAATAATAGAGGCCTTTACTAAAGTAATGCTAATATTAGCTTCTTTATTTATAATATATATAGAATTACTTATGCCCTTCCTTATTATTATCTAGATAGTCTTTGCATTTAGTATGCTAGTTCTACTAATAATAATAATAAGCAAAATAAACAGCAAGTCTGCCTTAAGTGCTATAATATTTAACTAAGATATAAATTCCTTACTGCTAATAGCAACAAGCTTCCTAATTATTATAGTTATATATATTAAGAGTTAATTAGATCTACGCTAAGATTATTATTCTTTAGTAGTAGTATAAATCACAATCTATTTATATTCTTATTACAATCTAATCCATAGAATTCTTAACAAGTAGTTACTACTAAGCTACTAGTAGCACTACTAGCATAAGGTTATACATTTATTACTAACCCTAAATTCTATAATAACCTTTCCGCAGTTATAATTAATAATATGAATATCTATTATCTAACTACTTAGACCTTAAAGTTAGAGGGCTACGCAATAGAATATTGCTTATAATACAAGAAGAAGTGGTTTAATCTAGATATTTGTTATAAGATTTGCTATAGCTACTGTTAACAAGATAGCAATAGGGGCCCTAAAGAGCTAGTTTTCTTCTTATAGGAAAACAACCTTAATTTTAGCATAGTTCTAGACTATCTTCTATAATTATTATAAGTAAAAGAGATACTAATTGCCTAAGTCCACATTCACATTTAAGTCTTCTAGTATTATAGGCAATAGTACTAATACTATAGCTATATAATTAACTTCCTTTAAGATATTAGTATAGTTTACTTATAGCTCCCTCTTTTACCCTAGGACTTAAATATTATTATTCTTTGTCCTTGTAATGTAATAAATTAGCCTCACATAGTTTAGCAGTTTAGAAACTAGTTTCGCATATAGAAGTAATATATCTAAATTTAGTTAGAGTTTTTACGGATTAACTATCCTTCCTATTATAACATTATTATTAATTTATATTGCATTAACTAAATGCCTAAAGATAGTAATGTTATAAACTAGCTAGCTACTTAAGATATTAATAACATTAATTTTAACAAGCTAGTTAATACTAAGGAACCTAATATAAGTGCTAATAATAACCTTTATACATTTAATTAAGTAGCTATTCTAGCCTTTATTATAGCTTAGTTAGATATAAAACGTCTTTATTATTAACTTTAAGGGCAGTAGTTACTAGAGTAGATTCTAATATAGCTATATATTAAAATACCTAAGATTCGCTCTACACTATTAAATAAATTTAATTAATTATAGCCTCTGCTATTACTAGCATTTCCTATACTATATCCCTATAGTAAGGCAGATTTTATTACTTTGTAGATTCACTCTATTAAATATAGTAAGTATCTTAAGCATGTAATAAAATAGTATAATAAATATTTTGCATAGCATCCGCGATTTTAATATATTGTTTTTAATACCCTAATGCGTTAGTAAGTTAATTCTTAAAGCTCCTTTTTTATTAAGAAGCCTAGTTATTAAGAACTAGTTAATATTAATACTATTTGTGCTGCTTTTAATTAAAACACTCCTAAATCTATTACCCTGCTTAACTTAATTATCTAATTCTTAGGTAATTTACGCAAAACTTATGCTTTTTAGGGAGGCAAAAGATATTAGCTAGAGGCTTAAGTATATGCTTTAGGACATCTAGCACTCTTTTTAACACTCTCTGCTATAGATTTACACTAGGCAAGTCTTTATAAGCATCTCCCTTTATACACTAAATAAATAAAGGCAGATTCTTATTAAAGGATTAATATATTAAGCGCAAATTTACAAGACAATTCTTATATTACTACCTATTACTTTTACTATTAATTTACTATATTTCTTAAGGATATACTTATTAAGAAGTTTTACTTTAATAATAGCTAGTTTTAATATAAATAGCAGGCTTACGGCAGCACGTATGTCTATAATGTCTTCTAGATAAAGAGTTCTTTATTATTAAACACATTTACCCTGGAGATAATACAGGAATTTGTAGACTTCTAGGGTTAGTTTATAATAGCCTTTAATCCTAAACCTTCTTAAGTTAGTACTTAAGGTAATAGAGATCCCTTAATGTCCTTCTATGCTAATAGACTAATATATTAGGTTCTTTTTAATATTATAAATCGCGTTTAATATTACTAATATAATATAATATACTGCTTATATAAATAATGTAGTGCTAGGCTAGATACTAAACTAGAATATTATTTTTATTTCCTATAGTAGCATTATGTTAAGCCTTAAGTATCTTAACTACTATATGCTTACTATTATGCCTTTAATAGTTAGCAAAATAATATTAATCTAAATAACTATAATTATATAATCTCTCTTAGCTAGCTAGCTAATTATAATATCTTGCTGTGTACCTCTATTTACGTAGTTATTTAGTATATTACTAAGTATTATAGCAAGTCTAAAACACAGAGTTAAAGCTATTAAGATATTATAAGAATACTTTTTCTACTTATTAATTAGTTACAAGAATTATAAGGCTTTGTAGTAAGGTTTATAAACAAGCTTACTATAGAACGAGATTAGCTAGTAATAAAAGTCTGTTATTTACTACTTAATTTACCTCTTTAAATTAGCATGCAAATTATACGTAATATTAATTACCGCCCTTTTAAGTAATAATTTAATAGTATAAGGATTAATAGTAATAAAGTATAGGCAAACAGAAGCCTATATTAAAGGTACCTTTAATATACTAATAAGTAGGAGGATTTAATATACTTTAAGTTCCTTACTAAAGTTAACTTTACTCTAGCTTTATAGTGTTATTATAATAATACACCTAATTAAGTATTAGCTTATTTCCTGTAATATAAATCTACTATTAGTTATAAAAAGTATAAGTAGTTTTATTAGGTAAAGCTACTCCTCTATTATTAATACTAATATCTAAATAAGTTAATAGAGGTTAAGGGCACTAAGTTTAATATATTTGCTAAAGTATATAGCTATTATATTATAGTTTATTATAGTGTTTATCCTTATAACTACTATAAAGACCTGCTAAAGCTAGAAAAGGACAAATTTAAGAATAGTACTAGGGATAATTATAGCATTACAAATACGGAATAGAAGGAGCTTATAGCGTAACTTCCCTAACATAGGCTAGAAACAGAAGACATTAATCTTCTAGGGAATTATAATATTAATATACAGGCATCCTAGGATTACTATATTAGAAAATACCCTAAGCTTATAACATCTAGCCGTGACTTTTAGCGTGCTTAGAAGCAGGACTATGTTAGTAATTCTAAGCATAATTTATCTAATAGTATATATAATTAACTTAATAAAAAGCAGTGATTAGTGTTTAATTTGTTTATTTAGTACCTATAAGACTCTCTTAATAAAACAAAGCTAATGCCTATATAGTTATTAGTGTAAGTTAATGGTTAGGGAGGTACTAGGAAATCCTTTATAATCTAGGCATTATCTTAATAATTAGAATAGCTTACACTAGATTATGTTACTTAGGCAGCGCCCACAGGCATAGCTGCTAATACTATTAATAGTACTATAATCTATATGCTTCTTTATCTTCCTATCTCTAAAAGTATTGCTAGTTTGCTGCCCCTATAGCCTAGCAAACTATCTAACCTCTAGGCAAAATTATAGCACGTTTAATATCTTATTTTTAATAAGAAGTTAATAATTAGCCTTAAGACCCTTAGCTATATTAATTCTTAGCTATGTTAGGTCTTTTCGCGTTATTAGAATAACTACTTTAGCAGTTATAGTGTGCTGCTTTTTAGTGACTTTTACTAACTTCTGCTAGTTATAAAGAAGCCACTCTATACTATAATAGATTTAAAGAGCCTAATTAAGCTTATAGGTTATAATATATATCACGCCTTTAATAAGACTATTATGCTAGATTAAGTTATTTACTAATAAGGTAATAAACAGGCCGCTTTTTGTTAAGCATTAGAAGGGCTTTAATATAATAATCTAACCTTATAAGATTAGTAACTATTATATACTTGAACACAAGCCCTTTTATTAAATAAAGAAGTTAACGTATTTAAAAGCGCTATTTAAATTTACCTAACTAATGCGTAGGTTAAAGAATATAACCTTAAATATATAGAATAGCTTTGTGTGCTATGTATTATAGCTATAGTAATAAATATTAGCCTAGGAGCAGCTAATATTAACTCTATAACCACTAGTAATTTATATTATTACCTTCCTCTTTGCCTAGGAGCTTGAGTTATGCTTATAGAGAATATCTAGACTATTATTAGACTTGTTAATAGAGTAATTAGTATAGTTTATAATATTATTTAGCTAGCTATAGTTACTAACCCCTATGTAGAGTATTCTTTAGTTATTTTAGTTAAATTTAAAAACTATAGCAGTCCTAAATGCTTTAGTAATCTAGATCTTGCTAGTATTATTCTAATCTTTTAATTAACTTATAATTTCCTTAAGGGGATAGCGCTGTGTTTATACTTATAGTTTCCTTTAATAATTACTTATAATATTATAGTATATAAATTATAAGGTATAACGCTTAAAAAGGTAGTTATTAATATCTCTAAGCGAGATTTCTAAGCTAGTCTCTCTTATGTTACTATATCGCAAGTTAAGTCGCTATAAGGTATTATATTTAATGCTGCTTTTAATCTTACTAATATTAAAGGGAGCGTAAGAGTTAGTAATAGACAGAAGGATAATAATTATTACTATTATTAGATACTTATAGAAGTATAATTATATCTTTAGATTATATTATTATTTAATATTGTTATGGACTAGCCCTATTGCTACTGCTAATAGGCGTCGGAATACTATTAAAAAATATAAAGAGAAAGGAAGGAAAGGTAATATAAAGACCCTGTTATGCCCCCTTTATACCCTTGCTATAAATACCCCCCTATTATTATGCGTAAGCCCTACGCGTAAGGTAAGGTACACACAACCACTAATACACACCCGCATTAGCCCTACATTAGGCAAAGCCTAATACTATTATATAGCCTTCCGCCCTAGGCAGTGGCTATACTATATAGACACCGCCTATACAAAAGCGTTAGGTTAGTAAGAAAAAGCCATAGGCAAGTAAATTAAAAAACAAAACGCCCTTATTATATTAAACGCTACTAAGAGAGGTAAGCTAGCCTAGCTAGGACAAGCACTAGACTAGTAAGTTAAGGAGATAGTCTAGGGATAGGCAGCAAACTAAGACAAAAGAATATAAAACTAAATAAAACTATAAACCCTGCTAGGCAGTATAAATAAGTAATATAGTAAACATAATAGCTATAGTGTAGGCATAACACGCTACACTAAATAGCTAGTATAAAAGCAAGACATAAGCTATTAATAGTCGCTAGTAGTTAGACTATATCTAAGTAACCTGCCTAATATTAGTACCTAGTTAGAGTAAAGCGCCTGCATTAGGCGTAAGAAGCAAGCTATTAATAGCTAGCATAGCTAGCTAGTATTATAAGAACCTATAGTTATTATTATTCACGCATAACACCTAGACTAGATAATGCTGTATTAAACGCCTATTAGAGGTATAAAAACCTTATCTTATCCGCCCCTAAAGTCCTGCTAACTATCCTCCTTTATCCCCCCTATTATAAAGAGTTTTTAGTCTATTACTTATCGCCTCCTTATAAACTTATTATTATTCTTAAGCCTACTCTACATTACTAAATCCTGCGCCTAGTTACTTACTATATTATAGCTACCCTAAGGCCTACCGCTACTATAGTACCTACTACTACTATACTACCTAGGCTATGCCTAGGCGCTATTTCCCTTATATAGCTTCTAGAATATTAGTAAGCAGCCCCCACCTGCCCCAGCCACTTATATACACCTATAGCTACTATAGCCTCCCCTAGGCATGCTACGCTAGCCCCTACAACTGCCTTATAGCGTATAAGGCAATATCCTGCCCTTACACTAGCACTAGGCATAAGCCCTAGGCAAGTTTATTATAGAAGGAGACTCTAATAAGGAGGGTAATACTATGCCTATAACTATTAACCTACCCTATATCTAGTATATCCTTATTACTATCTAATTAGGTAGACTAGACTATAAGCATAATTCCCGCAGGAAGTTATATAAGAGCTACTAGAAGGGCCGCTAGAAATATATATAAAATATACGTATACTAGCAGCTAATCCCTATATTAGGCATACTATACACGCCCTAATATAAGCTATAGCTAAGGGCCGCGCTATTATTACACTAAAGGTATATTATAAGAGAACCTAGCAAATCTAGACAGCCGCCATCCTAATACCTAAATTCTGCGCCCTAGGTAATAGATTTACTAACCTATACTACTATGCTAAGTACGCCCTAGTTACTATCTAAACTATTTATAACACCCCCGCCACTACCACACCTACTAATAATATACTTATTATAGGGAGTGCTACGCCTACACTACCTAGTAATATAGCTACTAACCTATTCCTTATATCCCCTAGCGCCCTTATCTAGGGCACTATATAGCTACTAGTCTAACCCCTTACCTAGCTTAAAAGTATATTATTTATATAAGAGGAGCAAAACGCCTAGGCTATAGCTAGCTACTAGCAGTACACTATATAGTCTTTTAAGGCTATATAAAGGGCTATAAAGAAGTAGACAGTAATGCTATAAAGTATTATATAGCTACTATAGTAATCCTATAGGCCTAGCCTATAGGTAGAGGAATTACTAAACACCCCCTAACACCCCTAACACGCCCCACAAGGGCATATACTAGAGAGCTATTAACACTACTAAGAGAAAGACAAGAGGGACGCGTAAGTAATCTTAATAGCGCTATTCTAAATATAGTATAACACCCCCTCTCCTAACCCCTATAATAATAAGCTACCCCTAGAGTTACCTAATAACTAATATAAGGTTTACTAAAGCAAGGGAGAAAGAAAGGCAAGTAAGAGAGAGGGGGAAGGAGACTAATTAGGAGCAAGTTAGGCCCTAAGCAGTAAATATATATAGCTTTATAAGAGAACCCTATTTAAGAACCTACTAGGGACTATTATTATACTATACACTACCTTATTTTAACTTATAGTCTGCTAGGGCCTATGTATCCGCTAGGTTCTTAAGTAGCTCCTATATTAATATTAAGTATCCTACTTATTTAATAAGGATATCCTAATAGTGCCTATAGCCTTATATATTATAAGCTACTAGCACCTTCTTAACCTAGTATTCCTTATAGAGCTTATTATCCTTATTATTCTACACCTACACAAGCCCTAGGTATATATTACACTAGGGCTAGCTAGGGAGCAAATTAGTAGTAGCGTGCTTAATAAGGTTAATATAAAAGATAAGGTAAATACCCTAGGGTATATTAAGATAGACTATTAGTAGTATAGGGATAGCTATAATATAGTACTTAGCTACTACCTAATCTAGCTTCTTAGAGGAGTAGTTAGTTTTAATATAGTAAAGGGAGAGCTATACCTAGTCCCTAACCTAGAACCGCTCTGTAGGGCAACAGGAGGTAGCTGTGCTATCTTATTATTATTACTAAGCAAAGGCAATAGCTGCCTAGGCTAGCTTAGAAGCCTTCTAAAGTTATAAGGCAAACTAGGCTACCTATCCTATGCCTATAGTAGCGCTAGGAGTAAGGTCTACAAGAACCTAGACTAGATTAATATTATATTTATAAAGCAGCTAGTTTAGACTAAAGCTAGTAATAAAGAAAGCCTAATTATTAAGCATAAGCTAGCACGCTACTAGGTGCTTAGGCTAATTAAACTATAAGAAGGAAACATAAAGATATAGGATAGCCTACACCTCCTAGTTAGCCTACTCTATGCCCTTATTAGTCTAGGGGTAGTAGAAGGTAGAAAGCAACTATTTAGTCTTAATAATTAAGCATAAGGTAGTCTAAAACTTACTTAGCTAGTTTAAGCTATAGTTAGTAATAATAAAGGTAGGGAACCTGCAAAACTATTACTAATATATCTTAAACCTTTCTACGCACGCTTTAGTAGAGATACTAGTTATAGCCTTAAGCTAGACAAACTTAGAAAGGCAGTCTGTAATTACTATAAGGAAAGAGGGATTAGACAGCCCGCACACAGGCAGGCCTATTATAAAGTTAACTAAGATCTAGGACTAGAAGTGGTTAGGAATAAGAAGGGGTTTTAGGAGGCCCTGCTGCTGCTAGCAGCTCTTATAGCTACTATAGTAGTAATAATTCTAGACATAGCAGGCAATGTCTTAGGATATGCCTGCCTAGTAGAACTATTACTAAAGGGTCTAGAAGGTAGTATTATAACCTAGATAGCCTATTACTAGTAACTTATAGCACTCCTAGATAAGGGTAGTTATTAATAGCTCCTATTAAGGCACCTATGTCTGGCTACGAAACTAAAGCACCTTATAAGTGCTAACACTATAGTTTATAATCTACTCCCTTATCTTAGCTTTTATAGGGAATTACTATATATTCCTATAGATAGTAGCAAGGTAGTAGCGGTACGCTATATTATAAGTAACTGTTATATCCTAGAGCGCCTAAAGGTAAGGAGAGGAAAAGACCTAGTTACTAAAGGGTAGTGTAATATTAGTGCTAAAGGGGTTAGGGTTACCTATAAAAATAGCCTAGATAAATAAAGGTTAAAGGAGGCGGCTATACTATAGGGTTAGCCCTACCTTATCCTAGCCTTATTAGGAGAGTATATTAGCATACTACTAGTACTACATAAGTTAGTACTACAAGTAGTAATAATACTATAAGAGTGTCTTAGCCTAGTAAGCCTAATGCTTAGTTATAATTTTAAGGGTTATAAAGTACTTAAGGCTCTTATAGTTAGTATAAATAGTAAAGGGCTTAGAGATACCCTAAAGCTTAGCTAACTATGCCTTAAGGCAGGAGATAATAGCTAGGAGCTTCTTATTATAAATAGTATAGTTCCGCTAAGGGGGGGTTAGCTAGGCTAAGTAATAAGCAATAAGGTACTAAATGCTATTTATCTAAAGCTAGAGGAGGTAACTACTAAGGGCAACACTAGAGCAGTCTGCCTTAACTATTATATCCTAGTTAGGGTCCTATTAAGCTAGGATTAGGTCTAAGATAAAGAGGCACTTAAGCTTATTAAAAGCATAGGCCTCCCGCTGCCCCTAAACAAAGGGGATGCCCTTCTTTATAAGATTATAAAGGGGGTTAGTAACTTAGGAGAAATTTAAAATAAAGTTATAGTAAAAATTTATAAAACTAAGGAAGCTACGTACACCCTATAGCTTTATTAGGGCTGCCTAGTCCTAAATAGCCTAGACCTTAGCGGGGTTAGGGCGCACGCTCTTGCCTGCTATAATAATATACCTAAGGTAGTAAACCTATTAGGTAGTAAAGACAGACTTGTTAAGGTTAAGGTAAAGGCCCGCCGCCTACAGGCGGCCGAAAACCACGTAAACCTTCTGCAAATAGTTACGCCTTAAGCTACTAGAATAAACTAGGATATTATCTAAGTATACTATAATAAAGTTGCTAAGGGCATTACTAAGGGCATTATTAACATAACACTAGAAAGTAGCAGGCGCACCTGCTAGGCTAAAGGGGCAGATAAGCCACTTAAATAGCCTAAACTATGTCTAGAACGCTATAAGAGCCTTGTCCCCCTTAGTAACCTATAGCTTATAGAAAGCTGCCTAAACATCTACCTTAGTAAACTATTATATATAGGCTAGAGAGTAAAGGGTTTCCTTAATAAAAGGTAATAGGTAGTAGTCCTGCTTTATAATCTTATTAAGAGCATAGTAATCTATATAAAACCGCTAGCCCCTACTAGCCTTCTTAACTAAAAGGACTAGAGCAGCTACTAAAGAAAAGCTAGCTTAGATCTATCCCTTATCTAAGAGCTTTATAAGCTACTACTAGAGTTTAAGTAACTAGTCCTAAGGCATAGAGTATAATAAGCCCTAAGGGAGAGAGGGGAGGAACCTATTAGGAGACTTATAAAGACAAATATAGTAGTTTAAGGTACTATAGTAGGGTAGGAAAGCGTCCGCCTTAGACTTATTAAAAAGATTAGTAAAGTTATAAAGCTTAGCTAGCAAGGCTATATAAGGGTCCTTAAGCTATAACTTAGGCGTAGTAACCTAAAGGATAGACATTAACTTACGCAAGCTAGTGCCTATAAACTAAATAGTTATATCCTAAAGGTAGTAAGCTTACTTAGCTATAGCTATAAAAGCAAACCCTATTATGCCCTATATAGCCTTACCCTAGGCGTAACTTAAGGACTCCTACACTATAAGGCCTTCTGCCACACCTACTATTAGCTCCTGCTAAGTAGTATAGAGAGTAATATTATAATATTCTATTTATAGTAGGCTAAAGATTACGTCCTAGGCAAGGCCTAGGACTATATAAAGGCAGATAAATAACTACTAGCTGTTAATATTAATTATAGTGCAGGCAAGGTAAGTAATACTAGACTCCCTCTTAAGTGCCTATTAACCCTGCTATTAAACCTTAATAGTAGTCCTTACCTAGCGCCTTAAAGGCAGCTAGATAAGCTTAAGGCCTAGCTATTAAGCAGCAGACTTACTAATAATACTATAGCACTTATAGCTATAGTTAATTAGGGTGTTTATAAAGGAGGATAAGTTAAAGAGAATAGGAATAAAGAATGCTAGGTAATCTATATATTTATAAATTTTATTATACTCTATTAACTCTACCTCCTTCTAACCTAAAGTCTGCTATATAATAAAGCCTAGAAGCCCTTACACAAGACTTACTATAGGGGCTAGTCTTTTCCTATTTTATTCTCCTCCTCCTCCTTATACTTATAGTTATTAGCCTTAGTAATAGCCTATTAAATACAGACCTTAGGCTAAAAAGGGAGAAGGAGAAAGTAATTATAAGCTATATAACCTATCTCTCTATAGCATAAGCAAGCACTAGACTCCTAGTAACGCGCTATCTCCTAGTTAGTTACCTACTTAGCTTATGCCTAAGCAAAGGGCAAGGCTATATCCTTAGCCTTTAGCTTCTTCTTCTTTCTGCCCTTGCCCTAGGTCCCTATAATATTTACCCTAGATATAGCTATATCCCCCTTATAGTTAGTAGTATAGTAATACTAAGCTAGAGAATTTATTAGACACCTAGTGTAGAAGTAATTCTTAAGCATAAAGGTCTTAAGGTCTAGGGTAATAGCATAGTATTACTCTATAGTAATATTATAGCTATTATAGGAGATACTATAGCTAATGCATATGCTACGTATTTGCTTATTAAGCATATAGCATAGCTTAGCAAGACAGACCTTATTATCCTAGCTTATACTATTAGTAAGGGAGAGTTTCTACTTAAAGTAAACAAAAAAGGCAGAAAAGGATTTATTACTAGCCTGCTCTATCTAGTTAAGTTTAGTAAGGGCTATCTTATAGTAATAAGGGTTAGAGTAAAGCTTAGAGAGATAGTCTAGAAAAGCAGCTAGGTTATAGTAAATAAAATCCCCCTTCTTAAAGAATAAAGTAACCTTAGCCTAAATAAAAAATAAGAGGTTCTAGTAAATAAATATCTACTAGTCTATAGTAGAACTAATAAAGTTATAATCTGCCTGTAGCTTATATGCTATAAAAAAGCGCTAAGTATTAAAGGTAAATTATTTGCTATTATAAAGAGAGCTAATTAGAATTAGCTTATAGCAGACTAGGAGCGCAGCAGGAGGGGAAGGGAGGTTAGCTACCCTAGAAGGGAGGGTTATATTAGCAGGCAAGGAAAGGGATATAGCTAAGGCAGTAGTAGTAGCAGATTAGATTGTATAGTTAGCAGTAGCCTATATAGCCTAAATTGTAGCTATAATAGCGTCTTCCCGCTCCTATATAATATTAAGGCACTATTACATAGCTATAAGGGTGTTACCTTATATAGTTAGGGTTATATTAATATAGTTAAGAATTATTATTATATCTTCTGCTATAAGAGAAGTAGGTCTATTAGCCTGTGCGTTTATATTTATATTTAAAGGCATATTAACTTATTTTAGTAGCTAAAAGAAACGTAAGGCTAGAGGATATCTTTTAAATATTATAAACTAGCCCTATTACTACTACTAATAGGCATTAGAATACTATTAAAAAATATAAAGAGAAAGGAAGGAAAGGTAATATAAAGACCCTATTATGCCCCCTTTATACCCTTACTACAAATACCCCCCTGTTATTATGCGTAAGCCCTACGCGCGAGGCAAGGTGCGCACAACCACCGATGCGCACCCGCATCGGCCCCACATTAGGCAAAGCCCAATACCATCACAAATATAATACATTAGCTTAACTATTTAATAAGTAAAGCGCCCTAAAATTAGTATAGTAAATAAAGCAGAGAGAAAAGCATAATAAATCACAAAGCAATTATATAATTAAATTCTCGTGCCTACTATTATGTAGTTAATTGTATAGTTAATTATGTAGTTATTAAGTAGTGTAGTTACTAAGTTGCTAATATAATTTGTAATAGTATTAATTTAAAGGTTATAGGTTATAATATATAAACACTACTTAACCTAAAGCATAATAAAAAGGTTGTGTGTTAATGTAGTTAGTAGTGAGGCTAGCACTATTACTTATTAACACGCTGTATAAGTCCGGCCCCTATATAGTAGACTAATCTTAAGGGCTTATGGGTTCTTTAGGCTGCTTTCTTACCTTATTTAAAAGAAGAAACCCCCCCTATTAGTATAAAAAGTAAAGGAATAGTTAGATAGTTTATATAGTAAATAGTGTATATAGTAATTCTATATATAGCTAACTATAATACTAACATGTAATGCTAGCTGCTAACTATAATAGGAATTAACTAACTAACTAACTAACTAACTAATAAAGCTAATAATAATTAATAATAACTATAACTTTAAGTAAGTGTCCCTATATTATAAGTAGTATATAGCTAATGTGTAACTATAGATATATAATACTTACTATACTTATAATACTTACTATACCTCTTCTCTCCCTTAATAATTTAATAAAAGCTATAACTCTTAGTTATTAGATAGGTGCCTAGGCAGTTTCCTTAGGGAGGCGTCTAGTCCTAGCCTATAGCTAATATAAACTTACCTAGTAAGGGGAAATTTTTTTTATAAATATATAAGAGAATTTATAATATATAAGGTTAGGTATGCTTTAATTACGCGTTACTTTTCTTTAAGATAGAGAGAAATTTAAAAGGTTATAGGTTTAAATGCGTGTGTGTATATATATGGTTTTTTTTTTTTTTGTGCTATATAAGCTAAGAGATAAAAAAAAAAAAAGTTATATAATAATATATATGTGTGTGTAGTGTTTGTTATTATAATTGCTATAATGTGTGTAATATAATATAATTAATAGTTAGTTATATATATTGTAATTAAGCCTATAGTTATATAGTTAGTATGCTTTGTAATAGTGTTTTATAGTGTTTTAGTAATATATATCCTGTAACTATATGCGAAGGAGAGGGGTTTTTAAAGGAAGGAGGTTATTATAAGAAGAAGTAGAATCTGCTAAAGGTAGTAGCTTACTATAGGCAGCCCCTAGCAGGGCCCCTAGAGGGAAATAATTATAGAAGGGGGTAATTAATAGAAGGGGTAATTAATAGAAGGGGTAATTAATAGAAGGCGTGATAATTAATAGAAGGCGTGATAATTAATGGAAGGCGTGATAATTAATAGAAGGCGTGATAATTAATGGAAGGCGTGATAATGGAAGGAGTGTTGTAATCGCGCGATAATGTTCTTCCGCCCCGGCTTTCACAGCTTTGCGCCTTATGGCAGGGTATTCACCCGCTGACATTGACCTACGTACCTTTAACATCCTTAGGGTTTGTGGATTGTAAGGTTTAAAGAATTTGAAGCAGTATAATCCCTAAATTATATAGCTTAATAATTCTCTTGTGAAGCATCTTTAGCTTATTATTCTAAACCTGTATTAGGGGGAGGCTATTAAGTTTATAATTATAATAGCTTAAGGCAGAGGAATCGGGCCTCTTTACGTAGTAAACACTAAGATTAATAATAATATTAAGCTTATACAGGCATTCTATTATTTATAAGCATGTATTCTTTTGCTTATAAGCTTTAGGGGTCTTAGGATTAGCCTATAAGGCATACTTCCGGCCTTTGCAGCATTGTAGGATAATTTGCAATAGGTTCTTTACATTTAGATAGCTCTTATAAGTTATAAGGGCAAATCCAAGCTCGTGAGAGGTGGCTTTTATCGCGGATTTAATAGCTTTAAGGCTATTAAAGGGCTTGTTATAAAGGGCTTCTATAGTAGCGTTTTTTAGCATTTTTAGCGTTTTTTAGCGGGCAGGCGAATAGCTTTAATTACGTGGATTGTGTGTGTAGGAGCGTAACGTAGGTTATAGTATATTAGGGCAAAGTCTATTTTGGATTACATATGCAGCCCATACAAAGGCCGATAGCGGATGCTACGGGCGCCTAGCCACAGGGTGGATGCTTGATACGCTACGTTGGATGCTTGATAACCGCGCCCAAAAAGAAAGGCTATATAAGACTAAATTGCCTAGAACCTAACTATAGTATTTATAAGAAAAGTAGCTATACTACTATTATATATAGAAGTAACCGCTTTAATCTAGTAACTTATCTAAACACTACTAGACCTAATATAAAGGAGAAAAAATCTTATACCTAGGAAAGCGCCCTAGCTTTAGGGACTAATATAAGATTTTATATTAAAGTATCCCTAAGGCTAGAAAACTACTAGGTTATAGCAAAGTTAGCGCTAGCTAATACTAGTGCTACTTATTTTATTATTTATCTTAAGTTACTAATAGAAATAAATTAGAAAAAGATAAGAAGGAGTAATTTACTAATAAAATTAGTAAATATACTACTAGAATACTATAGTATACTTAATATACTTTATAAAGTATTTAATAGTATAGGTTACAAAAAGATTTATTATATAAGCTACTATATAGCTAAGACTTTAGAAGACCTTCTCCTAGGAATAAATTAGTTTAGAAATAAAGATTTATATATATTATTATAGTATATATAAGAGTAGATTTTCCTTATTATAAGATAATATATTAAAGTTATTATATTAATAAAGCAACTATATAAAGACATAAAAGAGTTATTTATAATACTAGTACTTAGCACTAGCTTCTTTAAAAAAATAAACTCTAAAGACCTAAGTATACCTAAGAAGAAACTAAGTAGCAAGACACCTATAAACAAGCTACCTAAGTATTATATAAATTTTATAAATATATTTAACCTTAAAAAGGTAGCTTTATTACCCTCCTTAGAAGGTTATATATATTTAATTAAAATTAAAGGAGACTAAAGACCCTTATAGGGTCTAATATATAACCTTATAGAAAGGGAGCTAGAAAAGCTTTACAAGTACCTTATAATAGCGCAGGAGAGAGGCTAGATATGCTAGTTAATTAGTCCTGCTAGCGCCCTAATTCTTTTTATTCTAAAAAAGGAAGGTAAATTATGCTTATATATAAATTATAAAGGCCTTAATAAGATTACACAAAAGAATTAGGCCCCCTTATTACTAATCTTAGAGATTCTTATTAGATTAAAGGGAGCTAAGGTCTATATAAAGTTTAACTTAAAAAACGCGTATAATTAGCTTTATATTAGCAAAGGAAATAAGTAGAAGACTACCTTTTATTATTAATATAGTTACTATAAATATCTTATAATGCCTTTTAGGCTTATTAACACCCTAGCTACTTTCTAAGAATTTATTAATAATACCC
>SRQA01000148.1:0-34676 GCA_018360365.1 Claviceps citrina
CTATTATATAAGCTGCTATATAGCTAAGACTTTAGAAAACCTTCTCCTAGGAATAAATTAGTTTAGAAATAAAGATTTATATGTGTTATTATAGTATATATAAAAGTAGATTTTCCTTATTATAAAATAATATATTAAAGTTATTATGTTAATAAAGTAATTATGTAAAGAAATAAAAGAGTTATTTATAATACTAGTACTTAGCGCTAGCTTCTTAAAAGAAATAAACCCTAAAGACCTAAGTATACCTAAGAAGAAACTAAGCAGTAAGACACCTGCAAAGAAGCTACCTAAGTGTTATGTAGATTTTATAGATATATTTAACCTTAAAAAGGTAGCTTTATTACCCTTCTTAGAAGGTTATATATATTTAATTAAAATTAAAGGAGACTAAAGACCTCTATAAGGTCTAATATATAACCTTATAAAAAGGGAGCTAGAAAAGCTCTGTAAGTACCTTATAATAGCGTAGGAGAGAGGCTAGATATATTATTTAATTAGTCCTGCTAGTGCCCTAATTCTCTTTATTCTAAAAAAGGGAGGCAAATTACGCTTATATATAAATTATAGAGGCCTTAATAAAATTATATAAAAGAATTAGGCCCTTATACTACTAATCTTAGAGATTCTTAATAGATTAAAGGGAGCTAAAGTCTATATAAAGTTTAACTTAAAAGACATATATAATTAGCTTTATATTAGTAAAGGAGACAAGTAAAAGACTACCTTTTATTATTAATATAGTTACTATAAATATCTTATAATGCCTTTTAGGCTTATTAACACCCTAGCTACTTTCTAAGAATTTATTAATAATACCCTTTTAGGGCTTATTAATTTAATTTATATTATCTACCTTAATAATATTCTAATTTATAGTAGTAATTTAGTAGAGCATAAGTAGTATATTTACTAAGTCTTAGAAAGGCTATATTTAAAGAAGCTTTATACTAACCTTAAGAAGTATAAATTCTTAACTATAAAGGTTACCTTTCTTAGCTATATAGTATTAATAAAAGGAATTACTATAGAGCTAGAGCAAGTTAAAGTAGTAGTAAATTAGCTAGAACCTTATAGTATTAAAGACATATAATTATTTCTTAGGTTTACTAGCTTTTACTATTATTTTATTTATAAATATAGTAAGATTATAACCCCCCTTACTAATTTAATAAGCAATAATATAATAAGGCTACTTCTATTAGGTCCCCCTAAGCGTAAGGCGTTTAAGACGCTTAAGCAAAGCTTTATTATAGCACCTATTCTAGTATATTTTAATCTAGCTATACTATTAAGAATAGAGACTAATATATTATACTTTGTGATTAGCGTAATTCTTTTATAGAAGCAAGAAAACTAATAGCATTCTATTATATATATATTAAGGAAGCTACTAGGTACTAAAGTGTACTATTTAACTCTTAATGCTAAGCTACTAGTAATTTAAGAAGACTTTAAGAATTAGAGACATTATATAGCCTATAGTACCTAACTTATTTAGGTTATTATAAATTATCTTAATTATAAGTATCTTATATTAAAGCCTAAGCTTACTAGTAGGCAAGTATAAGCCCTTAATAAACTTAATTTATATAACTTTATAATTAAATATAGGCTAGGGGTTAAGAACCCTACAAACCCTTTGTCTTATAAGTTAGATTATAATACTAGTGTTAAAGATATAGGAGCTTCTTAAGTTTTATATTTTTTATCTAAGTTTATTAGTATAAAGTTAAAGTAATTAAGCTTTAAACTACCTTTAACTAAGAAAGAAATAATTACTATTAGTATAGTCTTTAGCTTATAATACTTAGAGAATGCTATAGCCTTTAAAAAGTAAGTATATAGTATAACTACTAAGAAAGTAATGCTTATAAGTAGCTTTCTAAAATACTTAGAAAATACTATAGCCCTTAAAAAGTAAGTATATAGTATAACTACTAAGAGAGTAATGCTTATAAGTAGCTTTTTAGAATAGTTTAAAATATTATTAAAGTTATAGATACTAATCCTACTTAATAGCCTTATACTAATAATAAGTTAATATAGTAGCGCTCTTATAGCTAGACTTTACTTCCTTAGTTAGCGTCTTATATAGCGTAGAGCTAATGCTATAAAACCTTTAAAAGCAGCTATATATAATAAATTAAGCTAGGTATAGTAAGGGGATGCCTTTATCTTACGAACTAAGTAGCTTATTTAAAGCTTAGAGAATGCCTATAGCTTTTAAGCTTAAAATATAGGGGAAGTCTTTAACCCTTTAGATAATAAAATAAGAAAAGACTAAGAGAATACCTCTAGCCCTTAAGGTTATAGTAAAGAGGCTATCTCTAACCCTCTAGTTAGAAGCTTAGGGGATGCCTTTAGCTCTCTAGGTTAGTTAATTAATAAAAATAAAACACTCCTTTTTAGAAACTATATATATATTTTATTAGGTCTTTATAAAGAGATCTTAATACTTATTTATAATAATAAAGCTATAGGGCATTAGGGAGTTAGTAAAACGCTTTATTAAATTACTAACTAATACTACTAGCTATGTATAAGAAAAGATATTAAAAAGTATATTTATACTTATTTTAATTATTAAGTATTAAAGCTAAGGTAGTATTAACCTTATAGCAAACTTACTACGCTTCCTATACTAAACTAACCCTTCTAAGAGCTATTAATAAACTTTATTATAGGACTTCTACTAGTAAAGAGATTAGGATCTAAGATATATAATACTATTCTTATAATAGTTAACTAATTTATAAAGTATACTATTTACATGCTAATATTAAAGTAATTAAGTAGTAATAGTTTAGCTATACTTTTTATTAATTTAGTCTTTAAAGATTATAGTATTCTAGAAGGTATTATAACTAACTGCGGAATAACTTTTATAAGCTCTTTCTAGTAAACCTTCTGCTATAATATTATAACTAAGCGTTAACTAAGCACTATATTCTATTCTTAAATAAATAGTTAAACTAAACAAATAAACTAATTACTTAAGTATTATTTATAAGCCTTTGCTAGCGCTAAACAAACTAATTAAGTTTACCTTTTACTAATAGCGTAATTTATATATAATATAAGCTACTATAGCTCTCTTTACAAATCCCTTACTAAGGCGCTTTAAGGTTTTACACCTAGAGGCTTATTATATATAAAGAGAATAACTACTATAATAAATAAATAAGCTAAATTATATAGAGCGAAGCTATAATATAAATATAAAGAAACACAGAAGCTCCTATAATATATATAAGCTATATAAGCTAAGTATTATAATTAAAAGAGAACACTAATAAAATTTAATATAAGAGACTATATTCTTTTATTTATAAAAAATATTAATTTATAGTAACTAAGTAAGAAGCTTATAGTAAAGTACCTAGGACCCTATAAAATTATTAAGTTAATTAGAAATTATAGGTTAGCTTACTATATAAAGCTCCTATAAGGTATAAGACTTTATAATATTTTTTATATTTTAAACTTAGAATTATATAAGGGAGATCTAGAGAGCGTACTAGAAGTAATATAATAAGTACCTTTTCTTACAAGAGAAGATCCTTTATATATTATAAAAGGAATTATTACCTATAAGTATTAGGGAAACTAATAAAAGTACCTTATTAAATAGGAAGGTTATAATAACTTAGAGAATACATAAATATATTACTATAACTTTATAAATCTATAAGTTTATTAGGAATATAATTAAAAAATTCTTTAAGAGGAAGCTAGTGTATAGTAATAAGATTAGAAAATAAGGGGGAAGAAGGTTTAGAGGAATTAGAAGTAAGGAAGCAGTAATATTATAGGTATTATAAAGGATATATATAAATTAGAAGTATTAAAAATTTTTAGGATTATTTTATAATATTAGAATTAGGTAACATAAAGGGAACCTTCTGTAACTAAGATAGTTATAAGCGGAGAGGGTTACCCTGTTAGGACTAGAAAGCTATAAGGTTACCTTAGGCTAATAAGATCTATTTGTATAAGCAAGCCTCTATTAGATTCGCGTTATATAACAAGGTTATTTACTACATATAAGCGCTAGACTTATAGTAAGGTATAACCGCTAGACTTATAGCAAGGACTAGAGGTATATAACACTTATAATTATATAGGCATAGACCTCTAACTAAATTAGATAGAAGGGGGCAAGAATTAAGACCATTACCTATTGCTACATACCTTCGAATAAGCCGTGACTTCCTTAATCTCTCACTCTGATATCCCTAACCTATTCATGACAATAGTATACTTTTTTATACTTTTTTTCTTTCTAATATTATTACTTACTAACTTTTATAATAGCTTATTATCCTTACTAAAGGTATAAAGTATATATACTCTTACTAGGAGTATATATACTTTTATATTTATAGTAAGGGTAATAAGTATTACTTTAACTATACTTAGGGGCATAGTAAGTATTATTATACTTATAAGTAAGGGAATTATAAGTATTTCCCTTTACCCCTTATTATAGCTTTTATAGCTAAATAAATAATAGTAGTATAGGGTGTTAATAGTTAGGTAAGAAGATCTCCTTCTTTATATATGCTTTATTTCTAATAAAAAAAGCTATATAACTAGTGCTATATAGTGCTATATATATAGCAAGACCTTATAACTAAGAAGCCCTTAGTTTATAATAACACTCCTGCTGCTATTACTAGCGCTAGTATAACTAATACTATAAAGAAGAAGGTTATAACTATTATAGTATACCTTAAAAGTATTATATATGCTTTTATATAAAAGTCTTATTACTTTTATTACTTTTTATATAGTTTATGTTGGATAAGCACAGGTAAAAGATACCTGTGGGTTACGCGTAACCGTAGGTAAAAGGTATATATATATAAGGGGGTTTTATTTAGTTATATTTTCTAAGAGGAAGCTATCTAAGGGGTCTGTTATATACCTCCTTTTATATGTGTTAAACTCTACGTGCCCCTACATTTACATAGTGGTTTGTGGTGTAGCTAATTATATTATATGTATCCTTGCTTAGCTAGGCGGAGCTATAGGCTAAGCTAAGGGTGCTAAGGTTAACCTATAATATATGTGATAATTCTAACACTAGGAATTCTCTTTTTTTATTATAAAAGTTATTATAATTATATATAATAGAAGGGAGCTGCTTAAGATATATAAATCTTAAGTATAGTAGCTATAGCTAGTAGATTTAGATATAAAACCTTTAAGTAGTGTAGTAGTAGTAGCAAAAAATCCTAGTTCTCTAGCTCTTTTATAGTAATAATATAGAAAAGGTTAAAGGGTTATATATATAAAGATAAGACAAAAAGAGAAGGAAAAAGAGTGTGTTTTCTAGCATTATAAGATTGAATAATATCCTATATATTAAATTAATCCTGTGGTTATAGCGTATGCTAAACCTAGCCTTTAAGCTAAATTATAACTTTATTATTATTAATAAAAGCCTTAAGTATATAATTTAGCAATAACTTTATTATTATATTAGCTAGGTTATCCTTCCTAAGGATTTATTAAATCTTAAAGATCTTGCGGCGCTTATATAATTGCCTTAGGGCTATAATATTAATTATAAGGCGCTTCTCTTTTGTAGTGCTAAGCTTAATAAGGCACTTATAAAGGGAATAAGAGTTAGTACAGAGAATAAAAAGGATATTAGGTAAAGAGAGCTAGGTTATGATTATATTTAGGGTTATGCTAATTATATAAGCTATATTAACGCCTTAAACTATACTATAAAGCTTAGAAGCTAGTGCGCTTTAAACAACACGCTTACACTTTATAAAGCTATACGTAATAATGTTGCCTTTAAACGTAAACTTTGTGTTATTATTATAAAGGGAGCTTTTATTACTAATTATAATAATATACCTAATCTATAAGCTATAATTATAGTTATTTATAAAGGAGCTATTAATAAAGACAAAGAGCTTTAAAGTTATAAGATTAAGTAATATGTATGTTAATCCTTAGTCTGCGTGCTATATTTGCTACTTAATCCTCTTATTAAGGGCCTTAATATTATTAGCATTAGGTTGCTGTTTTTAGGCGGCGGTAGATAAGTTAAATAAAGCTTTAGGTTAGTATATTATTGTAATATACGCTTTATAAGCTCTTTACTTTATATATTCCTTCTAGGCAGTCTCTAAAGAGAGGTTAATTAGCTTAAGTTTAGAGGCTTAACCTTTCTACTATAAATATATTATAAAATCTGTTAAGAGCATTAGCTTATAACTATTAAAGAGGAGTATGTTATTTAGCATAAGCTTCTCTTTAGGCTTTATAGTAAAATTAGCCTTAATTAATTAATCTTCCTTATAGTTAGAGAAAAGCTAGTTACTAAGGATAAAGGTGTTATTTATCTGTATGTTTATAATACTAAAGGCATTATTAGAAGTAGTAATAAGTATATAGGGATTATATAAAGAGGTTATTATACTAAGCTTCTTATAGTAGTACGTAAAGTATATTACCTACTAATATGTGCTAGCTTCTATAATACTATAAAGGGGTTTAATTACTACTGTAAGGGATACTAGTCTTTAATTTCTCTAGGGAGGTGCGCTAGTATTATGCGATTAAGGGTGGTGTTTAACTATATATATGCCTATGTAATATTATAAATCTATATATAAATATCTCTCTTGCTAAGCAAAGGGGCAAGGGCTATAATAAGCCTTTAGCTTACGTATTAGATTATTAGGGATTGCGTTAAGATAGTTTCTTTGCTAGTATTATTATAGCCTTAGATTATAAGGCAGGATTTCTTATATAGTTTATTAGTGCCTTTACCCTTAATCTCTCTTATAAGGGAGGTCTTAAAAATATATTTTACGCTATATTTATATAGGTTAAAGGGTTTAAAGCAAAAGACATTATAAGCTAGCAAAGCCTTAATTTCCTTATAGTTAGAGAGCTTAAAAGGCTTGCCTAGGGTTATAATATTTCCTTATTAGCGCAGATCATTTGCTAGAGCTATATCTGCCTTTTCTTTAGTAAAAAGGAAGGCTATAATGCCTCTATATATAAGAAATGCCTTAAAGAATGTAATCTCTGTAAAGTCTTTGTTAATTAGAGGGGTCTTTTGTAAATATCTGTAGCCTCTTTTTACCTAAGGGGTTATAATCTCTTATAAGCCTTCTATAGCTTTGTTTTGCTCTAGTATTACAGTGGGTGCTAGGTCTGTGGTTAATTAGACCTCTTTATTAAGAAATTTAATCTTACAAGGCCTATTACAGCCTCTTTTTACAAGAGGGCTGCTACTAGTATTAGTTAGTATAGCATAGTTAGCGCCTTTATTAGTACTATTAGTATAAGTAGCAATATTATTATTATTATAAGCCTCTAGGTCTATAAGATTAAGTGGTTTAATAATTTAAAGGGCTTCTTCCTTAAGGGATATATTATAAAGGAAGGGCTTAATAAATATAACACTAAATTAGGCTAGGCTGTGAGGCATTTTTACTATATAGGTCTCTCCTTTAGTAGACAAGAGCTTAAAGGGTCCTTGCTAGCTATTTTTCTTACGCTAGACCTAAACATCTAATTATAGTAGGAGATAATAGGTTAGAAAGGTTATAAGTCTATTACAAAGGGCAAGGGCATCTTATACTTAACACTTTGCTATAGCCTTATAGGTATTAAATATAGCCTTATAGATAGCTTTAGCGCGTTATATAATAAAAAAGGAAGGTAGCAAGTTATGTAATAGGCGCGGGTACGCACTAAACATAAGGAGGGTTAGCATAAGGCTATTAGGGCCTATAGAATTATTTATAGCTTTTATAGCTATTTAAAGCATCTTATTAGGCAGTAAGTAGGTTCTTAATTTACCTTTAAGGATATTATAAGCTCTTTAAAGTAAGCTATAATATCTCTTAACCTTGCTAATGCTATTATAAGATTTAATAGTAACTTTGTTAATATTAATAGCTAGGGATTAGGCGTATTAATAGAATTCTACTAATATAAAGTTCTTTCTAGTATTATAAGATATCTAATCTAGCAGGCTAAGATATAAATTAATCTAGCAAGATTAAATAGTATCCTAGACATCCTTTATAGTCTGCTTCTTTAGATCTAAGAAGCGCGTGGCTTAGAAGGTAGTTATAGTGTTAATAATGTAAAGGACTAGCTTGCTGTTAATATAGAGGATATTTATAAAGATCTTATAGTTAAAGTTATAGTCCTTTTATAGTGTAAACTTAAACCTACCTAGTCCCTTCTCCTTAAGTTAATATTACTTACAAAATCTTATAAGTTTTATAAGAAAGCAAGGGTTAGATTCCTTATTAGCCTAGTTTAAGATCTTTAATAAGCAAGCTATAGAGGGGTAGCTAAATTAGTAGTAAAGCTAATAAAGCTCTTTCTTTATAAGGTAAAAGGCAACCGCTAGCTTAAGCTCTAGATGCTACTATAGGTAACTCTATTATTAGGTTATAGGGACCTCTTTAGTCCCTTAGATTAGCATATTCTATAGATTATCTAGCCTTATGCCTATCTAGTCTATATCTGTAATATAGTATAAGAAGGGAGTGTTAGTAGGCAGAACATAGAAGTTAATATCTCTAAGCATAGTTAGCATGTAAAGGATGCCTTTAGAGAGGGCTTTTCCTGCTCTAAAGCTAATCTTATATTATTAAGCCTTATTAATCCATAACTATAATATTAGGCGCTGCAAAGCCTTAACCTAGGGCATCCTAGTGTGAGGTGCGGCCCCACAAGACAGGCCACGCCAGATTGCCTAGCAACATCACAGAGAATCCCTGGCTAATGCCTAGGGCTTGCGCACGCAGCTAGCATATCTAGCGACGCGTGCGCACACTATTCTTGCTTAGTAAGCTTAAGTTCTTTTATAATATAATATACGCCTTTTTGCTACTGCCTAGCTATAATATCTTTTATAATTCTTAAGCTTTAACCCTAGCTACCTAGTAGTAAAGATAGCACTTATAATAAGATCTATAACTAAATTAGGGGATAATATATATTTAGTACCTCCTAAAACGCTACCTCTAGTATTATATAATAGCTCTAGCCTTACTCTAATAAAGTTATTTATAGGCTAAGACCTTAAGACTACTAAGTAGGCTATTTATAAGCAAATTACCTAGCTTAAGATCCTTAAATAACTCTAGGAATAGGAAAAGAAATTACTTTAGTAACTTAGTATATATAAAAACCCGCCTAAACGCTAGTAATATTATAATAATTCCTCTAATAGTAAAAGAGGAGAAGTTAAAGTTAGGAATATTATAGAGCTTACTTATCTTACTAACCTATAGAAATATAAAATCTAAATTAATAACCTAAACTATACCTTTAATAAAGCAAAATATAAGTATTAATATAATTACTAGAAAATCCTTTTTGCCCTTAGTAATATAAACTAAGTTTATAGGGCAAGATAGGACTAATTTATTAGCAAAAAGACTACAGAGGAGCAGGACTACTTTACTAATAACTAGGGTAGCTTCTAGGAGTAGACTCTTATACTACTCTAAGATTTTATAAATTATAATACTTAAATTACCTTATAGCTTAAGAAAGCATACTAATAAAACTAGCAAAGCCCTATAGACTTTAGTATCTACTTTAATTCCCTAGAGAATTACTTTAAAAAAGTAAGTAAAAAGTCCTAGGCTCTTACTTTCTTTATAAAACTATAGCCTAAACTATAAAACTATATAAATCTATATACTTTTATTACTAGTAAGACATATAAGGAAGTTATAATAATTACATAATAATTCTAAGAGGCAATGCTATCTTTTAAAAATAAGTAAAAAGCTACTAATTCCTAGGATTATAACTAGCAAAAGGGATAATAACAAAACTATTAATTAAAATACCTATAATAGCAAGCCTTTAATAAAAGCCCTACTACAAAGCCTAATAAGGTTAAGGTCTATAATAAGCTAGATTAACTAGATAACCGCCGCTACTATAATTACAGCAATAATAGCTATATTACTTACTACTATAATAAGCTAGCGAAAGACTAGGAAAACTACTAGTAGTAGAGGTAAATACCCTAACCTCTGCTACTAATACCTAAATACCTATAGGATATAGATTTTATATTCTAGTATCTATAAAGGGGCGAAACACTACTAAAATGTTTATAAACTTAGATACTTACTTTAATATTAATATTATAAGTATTAAGTTTGCGTAATAATACTAACTAAAAAAAGCCTAAGCAATAGCCCCTCTCCTTAAGGCTATAGGGAATCTTATAATACCTTAATATAGGGTGTATTATATACTGCTTACCCTAAAAGACTTAAGGGGTTAAGAGAGAGACCTTACTATTAACTATATTACTATTAATAAGAACCTAAAACCTAAGGGAAGTCTTATATTAATTAAAATACACACCCTTATAAAGGAATAAGTACACTTATTTTTATATAGTTAAGAGTAGTAGTTTAAGCTTAGTTAAGATAAGTTAAAGATTTTAACCCCCTACTATTTTACTAAGAAATTATAATAAAAAGCAGTAGTATTTACTATAAAATCCCTTAATAGCTTTATTTCCCTTAGAGATAAAGAAGTTACTAATACCTTTAGTAGTGCTAATACTATCCTAGACAAACTCTAGGAGTTTTAGGATATATTCGCCTCTAATAAGGCTAGACTACTACTATCTTAAAAGGAAACAAACTATACTATTAACCTCCTCCTAAATATTATGCCTTTATATAGTCCTATATACCCCCTCTTACAAACAGAACTTAAGGAGCTCTAGGACTATATTTAAAATAACCTAGCAAAAGGGCATATAAAACCCTTAAAAAGCCCTATAGGTATGCTAATTCTCTTTATCCTAAAGAAAGATAAAACACTCTAACTCTATATAGACTACTAGGGAATTAATAAGATTATGCTTAAGAATTACTACACTTTACCCCTTATTTTAAAGATCCTTAACCGCTACTAGGGTGTAAAATACTTTTCTAAAATTAATATTAAAGACACCTACTATTAGATTTAAATAAAAGCTAGTGATAAGTAGAAAACTACTTTCTAAACCTACTATAAACACTTTAAATACCTTATTATACTATTTAGCCTTACTAATACCCTAGCTACATTCTAAAATTACATTTACTAAGCTCTTTATAGACTAATAAACACTATTTATATAGTATATTTAGATAATATTCTTATTTTCTTTAAAACCTAAGAAGCACATATAAAACATATTAAATAAGTCCTTAAACGCATAAGAGAGGCAAAGCTATATGTAAAACCTTCTAAGTATACCTTTTACTAAGACTTAGTAGAATTCCTAGGATTTATCCTATTAACTACTAGCATTTTAATAAACCCTAAAAGGGTTAAGACTATATAAGATTAGTAAGAGCTAAAAAGCTTTTAGGATATATAAGTATTCCTTAGATTTTGTAATTTTTACTAATACTTTATACACTAATACTCTAGTATTATAGTACCTTTAAACACACTTATAAAGGGCAGCTAAAATAGTATATAAAAGGGTACCTTCTAATTTAGACTAGCCGAAAAGATAGTATTTGCATAGCTAAAAGCTGCCTTCTAGGAGGCCCCTCTCCTTTATTACTATAACCCTAATAAGTAGGTCTAGATTAAAACAAACGCTTTAGTTTTTATAATAGCTAGCATTATCTTATAGCTAGATAATAATAGGCAATACTACCCTGTGGTATTTTAGTTAAGAAAGTTTACAAATATAGAAAGAAATTATAGTATTACTAACTAAGAGCTCTTTATAATAGTTAAGTTATTTAAACACTAGTAACACTATATTAAAGGGGTGAAGAATCTAGTTAAAGTCCTATTAGACTACTATAACCTTTAGACTTTTATAAAGCTACTAAAGCTAAATAATAGGCAAGTATAATAGTATATATTTCTATTACCTTTTAACTTTATTATTAAATATAAACTAGGCAAAAGTAACCCTACTAACATATTATTAAGACAGCTAGATTATAATAGTAAAACGCTAATAAATTTAGGGCTACTGCCTAACTTATAAAAGAAGTTTTTGTTTGCCCTAAGTAGTAGGAAGGCTAATAAGCCTAGAGAGATATATCCTATAAAAGAAGCAAAAAGGGTTATAATACCTAAGAGAAGATATAGTAAGATGCCTTTAGGAGAGGAAAATACTCTAGTTATAGGGGATTAGTAGTAATATAATAAGATACCTTTAGGAGAGGAAAATACTCTAATCTATAATCTTAAGGTTTAGATAAGTAAGGTAACTACTAAGATGCTAGTAAAGCATAAGCTAGTAGCTAACAAATTTGTAGCTAAAGTAGGATATGTTTTTAGCGTTAAATTACACAAAATTTAAGTGGTTATTACGTTACTAGATCCGTATAACTACACTATAAATAGGTTGCTAGCTTAGCTACTAAAGATAGCTTAGGATTATAACTAGAACCTCTAAATAAGTAGCTAGGCCTAAGAGGCAGCGAAAGGGAGGGGAAATACTAGGATATAAAGATATAATATATGCAGCCTCCTAATATATAATAACTAGGTAGTAGTACCTTAGGACCCTATCTTATAGGTGGAGCTTCTATGGCTATACTATAACAATCCCTTAGCTAGTTACTTTAGTGTTAACTAAATAATTAAATTACTATAATATAATTTCTACTAGCCTAGCCTATAGGAGGCAGTGGCAGACTATATATTTAGTTATGCTAAATATTAGCGTATTATAGTAAGATAGCATAAGCTATATAGGAAGCTTAAATTGCTTCTAATACTAAGGCAACTATAGGTTAAAGTGTTAATAAACTTTATTATAGGATTGCTATAGGCATTTTACTATAAGTAAGTAACTAACTTAATCCTAGTAATTATAAACTAATTTACTAAGTATTTTATATTTCTTCTTATTACTACTATAATTAATACTATTAAGCTAGCAAAGACTTTCTATACAGAGATTAAATTAAAATTCGGCGCGCTAGAGGGCATTATATTAGACAAAGGATTAGTATTTATAAGCAAATTCTAGTCTAAGCTATGTTTTTACTCTAAGATAAAACAGAGGCTTTCTATAGCTTTTTACCCGCAAACTAATAGTTAAATAAAATAGATAAACTAGGTTCTTAAACATTACCTTTATTACTTTATTAGAGAGAACTAACTAGTATAGCTAAAGCTACTACTACAGGCTTAATTTACTTATAATAATATAATTAACTAATTAATAGGCCTCGCTCCCTACTACACACTTATAGGGTATTATCCTAAATTTTACCTTAGTCTTAGGGATAAGACTACTAGGGAAGAGGTGCTAGAGGCAAAGGCCTAAGTAATAAAGCTATAGGAAGTATGTAAATAACTTTAAAAAATATAGTAAAGGGCTAGTAAATCCTAAGCAAAATACTATAATAAATAATATATACTACTACTAGTATTTAAGCATAGGGACCTTGTATTATTATTAGCCTAGAATATTAAGGTAAAGGAAGCGAAATACAAGCTAACCTCTAGATTTTTAGGACCTTTTTATGTTATTTAGGCAATTAGGAAGTAAGTATATAGACTAGTATTACTAGAAAAGTATAGCTGCCTATATAATATATTCTATATTAGCCTGCTTAAGCTATAGAATCGCTGTAAAAATAGTATAAATATATAGGCAAATATACTAGACCTTAAAGAAGAAGATAAATACTACTAAGTTAAAGAAATTAAAGAATAGAAGATAGTTAAAGGAAAGACCTATTACCTAGTAAAGTGGAAGGGATAGCTAAGCAAATATAATTAATAAGTCCTAGATAAGAATGTAAACGCACTACGGCTAATAGTAGCATATAGAAAAAAGATATAGTTACTAACGAAAAGGGGATAATAAGCTCCTGAAAAACACTAGCTATTATTTAGCATACTATTTATATATTAAAAAAAAAACAAATTAATTAAGACCCTAGAACTACCCCTAAAAAACAAAAGAAACACCCCTTATACTATAGGAATATTAACTAGAAAAGTCCTTATTATAACACTAGCAGTAGGACTAGCAAACTTATTATAGTCTTCTTCCTTATTAAGCAACCTCCTAACTAAGGCAAAAAACCGCTAAATAGTAATTACCTAAGGGAGATACCCTAGGTCCTTAGGATGTAAATATAACTTTATCTAGGCCTTTTAGACTATAAAAGCATTATTATAGTTAGCCTAAGGGAGCATATTTATTAGCAAAAAACAAGGTAAATAGAGGTAATTATATTACAGAATACTTATAATTCTAGGCAATAGCGCTAGACTATATATTATAGTAGTAAGACGCTATTATAAGATAATATACTAGTAGTATGCTACAAAGGCGGCCTATAGAAATATTAGAAAATAAAAAGTAAATAACAGGCAAGAAGCCATATACCTAACGCCCCTTTGCTACCCTAGTTAGCCTAAAAGTAATATAATAAGCTATATTAGTGTAAATAAAACTATATAGTAAGTTAAGTAAGCTACAAATAACCCTAAGGCAAAAGTTATTAGAATATAAGAATAGGACTAAGAAAGTAATAGTAGTAGTAATATAAGTAATAGTAGTATAGGTATAGTAGTAAATAGCTAGTAAAAGGGTAGTGATTTCCTCCTCCTTCTCCTTTTTATTATTACTAGTAGTATTATTTTTATTATTATTATTATTCTCCTTCTCCTTAGTAAGAGAAGTATACTTAGCTAGCAGGGACCTAATCTAGCCTAAAAGCTTTACTAAATTAGTAAAGTTATTAGTAAAGGTTAGGCAATACTAAGGATAGGAGTTAGTAAAAGCATAGAGAACTATAGTATAAAGAATATATACTATTTTATATATATTACTATAATTCTTATACTAAACATAGCGCTTAGATACCTTATTATAGCTAGATAAGGTTAAATTTATAGTAAACTTATACTTAATTATTAGGACTACTAGCTTAGTATTATAGTAGCCCTTAAGTTTATTAAGTTTAGTGTAAGTATAATATATATAAGTATATTCTTTTAAAAGCAAAGCTATAATATTAATAATAATTAACTAGTAAATTAGTAGGAAGTTTAAATAGGAGCGTAAGTATAAATATAAAAAAGAAAATAGTATTATAAAAGTATAATAGTTATAAGATAAAATAAGTGGCAAAAGAGGGCAGACTTTATACTTATATATTATATGCTAGGTAATTTAATATATTATATTATTATTATTATTTATTATAATGCTATAGAATAGTAACTAGTAAGGAGGTATTAGATAGCTAGTAAGGCTATTTAGGAGCCTAGCCTAAAAGTAGGGGGGTAATTATAAGATATAGCCCTATAAGATAGGCTACGCTAAATTGCCTAGTAATATTACAGAGAATCCCTAGCTAATGCCTAGGGCTTGCGCACGCGGCTAGCATATCTAGCGACGCGTGCGCGTACTATTCTTGCTTAGCAAGCTTAAGTCCTTTTATAATATAATATACACCTTTTCGCTACTGCCTAGCCACGACGTCTCTTACAGTTGCAAGCAAAGAGGGTTACTCTATTAGGACTAGAAAGCTATAAGGTTGCCTTAGGCTAATAGGATCTATTTATATAAGCAAGCCTCTGTTAGACTTGCGTTATATAACAAGGTTATTTACTATGTATAACTACTAGACTTATAGTAAGGTATAACTACTAGACTTATAGTAAGGACTAGAGGTATATAACACTTGTAATTATATAAGCATAGACCTTTAACTAGATTAGATAGAAGGGGGCAAGAATTAAGACTATTACCTATTACTATATACCTTTAAATAAGCCGTGACTTCCTTAATCTTTCACTCTAATATCCCTAACCTATTTATAACAAGAAATCTATAGTAGTTATTAGCCTAGACTAATAGATTTAATTAAATATTTAATAAATCTTATAATAGATAAAAGGTAGGGAATTTCCTTTAATAAGCTTTTAATAGCTAAAAAAAGGAAATTTATACCTATTAAAGTAAGTAGTATAGTATATAATAAGCTTGTTACTTAGTATAAATCTACCTTCTAAAGGATTCTAAAAAGCTTCCCTAAGCAAGATAGATTAAATCCTTTATAAGCTAGCTTTATAGGCAGGTTCTAAAGAGCTTCCCTAAGTAGGATAAATTAAACCTAACTATAATCTTTAAATTATCTCTTTTGTAAAATCTTGCAAATTTATAGTTTTTTAACTACTAATTAGTATTAGTTTACATAGGTAAATCTAATAAATAAAGGTATAAGAAATAATAAGCAAAGCGTGCGCAAAAAGGAAGTACTAAGATTCTTATTAATATTATTTATTCGGCTAGCTAGGAGGGGGGGGTGTGAGGCTTTTTAGTAGTTTTTATAATGTGTGCGTTGTGGGTCATGTGCCTGGCGCACTAGCTAGCTATCTAAAGCAAGCTTAGATGCGGCTAATTAGAATTGCGCTAGGGCCACGTTAACCCGACCCGTTGAGTTAATACTAACAAAGTAAAACTTTTTTTTAATAATACTAATAAGCTATATTATTATTATTACCTTTATTACTTTTTTAATAATATTTAAGAAAATAATAAAACACTATACTTCTACTTTTTATAAGTTTATAAAAGTTTTTTTTAGTTTTTTTAAAATTATTTTAAGACTTTTTTAGTATAGTTTTAAGTAATATTTAATTTAATAATAAGTATTAAAAAGTATAGTAAGTATAGTAACTAAAGGTTTATTATAAGCCTTATAAAACTATATTAAAATCTTATTAATTTTAAGTACTTTTTAATTAGTTATAAACTAAATAATTTATTATTATTTTTTAAATTAAAGTAATTATTATTAGAAAATATAATAAAATTAAAGTAAGTATTTATTTTTAGTAAAATATTATTTAAACTAGTATTTAAGGCTAAAAAAAAATATTTAGTAAATACTTTTACTTTAGCTTTATACATCTTTATTTTTTAAATATTCTTTTTATATAAAAAAGTTAAAACTTACTAAATATTAAATAAAAGTTTATTTTTTTAACTTAGCTTATTTTTTAAAAGCCTAAAAGCTAGTATAATTAAAAAAAGCTTTATAAACTATTTATTTTTAAATACTTTATTTTTTTTAATTATAATTTAAGATCATTTATTTATTATTTTAATTATAATTTATAAGTTATAGTTTATATAACTTATTTTTTATTAGTACTAAGTTTATAAGTTATAATAATTTTATTCTTAACTTTTTTATTTTATTATATTTATGAAGCTAGTTTTTTATAAATTCTTTTTAATATTATTAAGTTTACCATTTTATATAGCTTTTTAGTAATTTACTTAATATATTAATTAATATTATTTAAGTAATTAAAAGAAATTTATATATTTGTTATATAAAACTTATACTTAGCTTTTATTATTATAAGTTTTTTATTTAGTATTTTCTAAGTATATATTACTTTTTAGTTACTTAAGAAGTTTTTATTAGTATAAATATATATAAGTTATAGTAAATAATTAAATTTATTAAGGTTTTTTTTTATAAACTTAGTTTTAATATTATAAAATACCTAAGCTAGGTTAATAATATTATTATATTTTTTTTAACTTATTATATCATTTATTTATAAAATATAATAAGCTTTAGCTTTTATTATATTACTAAGTTTAGTAAAGTTTTATTATTTAGTAAGTTTTAGTTATATTTATTTTATAAAAAGTAATATAAGTTAAAGTTCTTTATAATTATATTATAAAGCCTTAGAAAAGTTATTATAAGCTTTTTAATTTAAGTATTTTACTTTTTTTTATAACTTAAAAAGTAAATAATATAAATATTTATATTTTTTATTATAACTAAATACTAATTTTTACTAAACCTAGCTATTTAAGCCTTAAAATTATAATACTTATATATATAAATAATTATTTTACTTTTATATATTACTAATTAATAATATTTTAAGCTAAAGTATAAGAGTAGCTTACTTACTTTTATTTATTTATATAATACACTAGTTAGCTCCCTAGGGGGCTAATATCTAGAACTTCTACTACTAATTTACATAGGAAAAACCCTAGTATAAGAAGGAAAACCTATATACACTTATTAAGCTATATACAAACTCTATTAGGTTTACTAAGGTCTTTATTATAAAAAAAAGTATACTACTTACTAGCTAAGTTCTAATAATAGTTACTAAAAGTATATATAAAAAGTAAAATTACTTTAAAAAAGGTTTAAGTCTAGGTTTATAAAAGGCTTATAATTAGTTATTACTTACTTAAGTATTAGTAAGTATTAATAGCTTAGCCTTATAGTATAGCTAAGTATTAGTAAATATAAATAAATAAAAAAGTAACGTAAATAAATAAAAAAGTAAAAGTATACCTAGGAAAATTAATATAACTTAAGAGTTTTAATAAGGTTTAGTAATAGCTAAGTAAGGGGTTTAGTTTAGAACTTATAAATAGCTTTATATAATTAGTAAGTTAATAATAATTTCCTTTTTAGGTTAGGGTAAGTAATTTAGTAAGTAATTAAGTAATTTAGCTAATTTAGCTAATCTAGCTAGTCCCCCCCTTTAGGTATAAGAAAAGAAGGTTTTTTTATAGTTTTTAACTTCTTTTTCTCTCTTATTAATATTAGTAAAATTCTAGTAAGTTATAAACCTTATTAGCCCTAGTCTAGCCCCTTACCTTTTTTATATTACTTTTTTCTAAACTTATTATATAATTATACTAAAAGTTAACCTAATACTTATATAAAAAGTAGGTTTTATTTTATTTAGTTTCTTTTCTTTCTTATAATTAACCTTATTTTAGTATAAGCTAAATAATAATTATTTATATTTTTTATATTTTTATTATCATAAAAATTTAAATACCTAATATTATATATAATAAGGTAAGTATTTAAATATTCTTTTTTATATAACTAATACTAATTTATTTAAGGCTTAGTAGCTTTTATTATAAGTATACTTATAATAATAAAAAGTATTATTAAGTAAGTATTTACTTTATTCTTATAATTTATTTTAAATAATACTAAACTAAACTAGCTAAAGTAAAATATTATATATAATACTATAGTTACTAAGCTATTAAAGTTAAGAAAGTAATTAAAAAGTAGCTAAGCTTTAAATATAAGTCCCTTAAGCTACTAAAATAAGTCTTACCTACGTTTTAATATATTTACTAATTTAATATATAATAAGTATAATATAATACCTTATAAAATAAGGTAATATAGCTAATTAATTAAAAAGGTATTATTATTATAATTACCTTAGTTTTGCTTTTATTCTTAAGTAACTTAGCTTAGTACTAAAAAAAAATAGCCTTATATAATAAAAATATTATTTTTTATAAAAAAAAGATTTTCTTATATTATAAAAACCTAAAAGTATAGTAATAAATTACTAATACCCTTAAGGTAATAATATAGTTTATTTATAATAAAAGCTAAAAGTAAGATATTAATATTAATAAAGTAATAATAATAGTATTAGCTAAGCTAAAAGTATAATAAGAAATAATAAGAGTATAAAAAAAGAAGAATAAATAATAAGCCTAAAAAGTATTTAAAAAGGCTTACCTTTAGGTAAAAGTAAAAGTAATAATAAATATAATAATAATATATTAATAAGTAAAGAAAAAGAAAAGGCTTAAAATAAAATAATATATAAAGTACCTTACTTTTAAAAGGTAGTAAAAGCTATATATATAATAATATATAGCTTAGTAAGAGGTAAAAAGGGAGAGAAATAAGTTTAAAAAGCCTAAAATACTAGGCCTTTTAGTAAAGTACTCTTATAAGTACTTACTTATAAATAGTAAAAGCATAAGAGGTTAGGGTTAAGAGTAAGGTTAGGGTTAATTTTCCTTTATTTATAAGATTTTTCTTTATTATTTTAGGTTTTCTTTATTATATATAAGTTAATTTATTTAAGTCTTACTTATTCCTTACTTTTCTAAGACTTAATTACTTAGGTTTTACTTAAGTATTATTTTTAATTTATATAATTATAAAGTAAGTATAATTACCTAGCTTATTATAGCCTTTACTAGCCCTAGGCTAAAGCTATTTATTTTTATAGCTTTTATTTTTTTTTAGTTTTTATATAACTATAATACTAAGGTAAATTATTTTAATTATTTTATTTATATAAGCTAGTAGGCTATAATAAGAGTAAAATAATAGTTATTAAAAATAGTAATTACTTTATATTAATTCTTTAAAGAACTAGAATTTAAATAAATAAGTTAAAGCTTAGTAAATTATAAGTATTTTAAAATAATATAATAGTATATTTTTAGGGTATTTTTATAAGAGTAAAGTAAGAAGTCTGCTTTTAGTATATATTTTTTATATAAAAAGGCTTATAGCTTAATCTTCTTAGTATATATTTAAATAAAAATAATAAACTTATACTTTTATATTACTTTATAAAAAAGTATTACTTTATATATAAAGGAAAAGCTTAGGCTATATTTTATTATTATAAAAGTATATTATAGCTAGTGCTTATATACTTTATTTTTATTATAATTGTATTTATGTTTTTTTAATTTTATTTAAGCTTTTTTTTAACTAATAAGTTATTAAAAGCTAAAGGAAGGCACTTTAGTAATACTATATATACTAGTAAGGGGTGCTTAGGCTATTTATAAGTTTTTTAATTATATAATAAAGTTATTATTATTATATATATACTATATATTTTATTTATTATATTACTAAACTTTAGTTATTTATAATATTTCTTATATTAATAATTAAAATAAAAGTTTAAAAATAAAATAATAACCTTAGTCTTAAGTAATAAAAAAAGTATAGCTTTATAAGTACTAGTAATAATTTAAAAATATTTATTTTACTTAATTATAAATACCTTAGCTATACTTTTTATAATCTTATTATTTCTAAACTAAGTATAATAAAAACTTATTTTATAAGTTATAATACTCTAAATAACTTAAGTATAAAAAAGCCTTACCTTATAAAAACTATATTCTTATATAAATATTATAAGTATTATTAAGGTAAGCTATTATTACTTTAATTTAGCTATAATCTTAGCTTAGTATACTCTTTAGGATAATTTTTAATAAACCTAAACACCTAGGAATTAAGTAAATTAAACTAATTATATTATAATAATACTAAGGTAAACTAAAATAATATTAAGGTAGTAATAGTATATAAAGTATATTAGTTTGCTTTTTTAAAAGTAAAACTTTATACTAGACTTTCTTAATTATTTCTAATAAAAGTTTTATATAAACTTAAGATAGTATTAGTTTTTTTAGTAGTTTTTTTATATATAATAATATTTATATTATTTAAAAACCTAAGGGTTAGGGTAGACTTTATATTTATTAGCTTATTATATAATAGTATAATATAAAGAAAAAAAAATTAAGGAAATAAAAAAGCTTTAAAAAACCCTTACCTTAACTAGGTATTTACTAGATTTTTAGTTTTTAAATAAAAGTAGTATAAACTTATTAGTAATAAACCCCTAGGTTTATATTATTATTTAAGTAAAAATACCTTACTATAATATAATATAAAATAAGTATTACTAGTATATAATATTAAAAGCTACTAAGATATTTAGCTAAAGAAGTAAAGTAATTTTACTATAATATTATATTATTTTAATTACTTTTTTTAAGATACTAAGAGTATACTTTATTAATTTCTTTACTTAGTTACTTATTTATATTTTAGGTAATGCCTCTTTCTTCTTAGTTATACTAGTTAGTTATATTATTATTATTATTTTTATAACCTTACTAATTATATTTAAGAGGGTAATTTAGCACTATACCCTAGCTTTTTATAAATCTAATAAAGTCTTCCTTAACTTCTTAAGGACTACTACTAGGCTTTTTTAGTATAAGGCTAGGTAGTATTTTAGTTAGTAGTATATATTAAGAAGTATAATAAGCATAGCTACTAGTAGCTTACTATAGGCCTTAAGAAATCCTACTAGAATTTTATTAAGCCTAGGTACTTTTTAACTAGCTATAAACCTTATAATTTACTAAACCCTTTTAGGTTAAAGTAATTACTAGGTAGGAATATAATAAAGTTTAGGTAGTTATTTATATTAAAAAGAATATTATTTATTCTAGCTTTTAAAACTAAGAAAAAATATTTAGTAAAGGCCTTTACCTTAGCTTTATATTTTTTAGCTTTTTAAATATTAATTTTTATTTTTATAAAAAAGTACTAAGACTTATTAAGTATTAGGTAAGAGGCTACTTCTTAGTATTACTTATTATTTAAGGAACTAAAGGCTAGTATAATTAAATAAGGCCTTATAAACTATATATTTCTAAGCACTATATTTTTTTTAGCTATAATTTAAGATTATACTTTTATTACTTTAGTAATAATTTATAAGTTTTAGTTTATTTTACTAGCTTTTTACTAGTATTAGGCTTAGTAAGCTATAGTAATTATATTCTTTACCTTTTTATTTTATTATAATTACTAGGCTAGTCCCTTATAAACCTTCCTAGGTACTATAAGGTTTATAATTTTATAAAGCTTATAAGTAATTTATTTAGTATATTTATTAATATTATTAGGGTAGTTAAGGGGGGTTTATATAGCTATTACTTAGAACTAATACTTAGCTTTTATTACTATAAGTTTTTTATTTAGTATTTTCTAAATATAAGTTGCTTTTTAGTTATAAATAAAGTTTATTTTACTATAAATTTATATAAATTAAAGTATATAGTTTAACTTATTAAAGTCCTTCCCTTTTATAAATTTAATATTAATATTACTAATTACTTATATAAGGTTAATTATATTATTATATTTTCCTTTAGCTCTTTATATAACCTTTTTATATAATATTATAAGTTTTAGTTAGTATTATATTACTAGCTTAAGTAAAGTCTTACTTTTTAGTAAGTTTTAATTATATTTATTTTATAAAAAATAATATAAGTTAAAATCTCTTATTATAATATTCTAAGGCCTTATGGGAGTTATAATAAGCTTCTTAATTAAGGTATTTAGTTTTTTTTATA
This sequence comes from Claviceps citrina, assembly GCA_018360365.1. NCBI lineage: Eukaryota > Fungi > Ascomycota > Sordariomycetes > Hypocreales > Clavicipitaceae > Claviceps > Claviceps citrina. The sequence goes on from SRQA01000148.1 coordinate 23,022, forward strand.
ACTAAGAAAGTAAATAAAGTAAATATTTATACCTCTTATTATAACTAAGTACTAATCCTTACTTAACCTAGCTACTTATGCCTTAGGGCTATATTACTTATTTATATATATTATAGTTTTACTCTTATATATTACTAATTAATAGTATTTTAAGCTAGAGTATAAAAATAGCTTACTTACTTTTATAAATTCCTAAATAATTAAAATATTAGTATTAATTTAGTAGCTTAGTATTACTTATATAAGTTTAGTATTTTTTCTTATATTTTTATATATAACTTATATTATATAAATTATATAAAGTCTTAAGTACTTTATATATTTAGAATTATTATAAAAGTATTAAGTTAGCTAAAAAATCTTAATATTACTTTAGGTAGCCTTAGTAATTAAGAGCTAGGTTCTTAGCTTAAATAGCTTTTTTTTATAGCTTATTACCTTTTTATATAGTAATTTCTTATATATAAAAAAGTTACTAGCTTTTTTTATATAGCCTTATTTAGGTAGTAGTTTAGTGCTTATTAAATTATAAAACTTAACTAAGAATAGTTTAGTAAATATTAGGGGTTAGGTTATATATAATATATATGCTTTATTTTATACCTTATTTATTACTAAGTAATTATAAAACTATACTAGGTATACTTTCTTATAGTTAATATACTTAGCCTTAGTTTTATTTTTTTTAGTAAAGTAGTTATTTTTTATTAAGTAATAAGTACTTTAATAATAACTATAATAAAGGGCTGCTTTATAATATATTATAATATAGCTAAACTTATAATACTTATAGTATTTGTTAGATAAGCACAGGTTAAAGATACCTATAGGTTACGTGTAACCACAGGCAAAAGGAGTGTATACACAAGAGAGTTTTATTTAGTTATTTATAAGGTCTAAGAGGAAGCTAGCTAAGGGATTTATTATATGCCTTCTTTTATATATATTAAACTCTACATAGCCCTACATTTATATAGTAGTTTGCTATATAGCTAATTATATTATATATACCCTTAGTTAGCTAGGCAAAGCTATATACTAACTAAGGCTACTAAGGTTAACTTATAATATATATAATAATTCTAATATTAGGAATTCTCTTTTTTTATTATAAAAATTATTATAATTATATATAATAAAAGAAAGTTACTTAAAATATATAAATCTTAAGTATAGTAGCTATAGCCTATAAATTTAGATATAAAGATCTTAACTAGTATAGCTATAATAATAAAAATCCTAGTTTACTAGCTCCTTTTATAAGTAATAATATAAGAAAGGTTAAAGGGTTATATATTTAAAAATAAAAAAAAAAGAAAAAAAAAGAATATATAGTATTTAGTATTATAAGATTAAATAATATTCTATATATTAAATTAGTCTTATAATTATAGTATATACTAAACCTAGCCTTTAAGTTAGATTATAACTTTATTATTATTAATAAGGGCCTTAAGTATATAATTTAGTAAGGACTTTATTATTATATTAGCTAGGTTATTCTTCCTAATAATCTAGCAAATCTTAAAGATCTTATAGCGCTTATATAACTACCTTAGGGCTATAATATTAATTATAAAGCACTTTTTCTTTATAATACTAAGCTTAATAAGGTATTTATAAAGGAAGTAAGAGTTAGTATAAAGGATTAGAGAGATATTAGGTAAGGAAAGCTAGGCTATAATTATATTTAGGGTTATGCTAATTATATAAGCTATATTAATGCCTTAAAATATACTATAAAGCTTAGAAGCTAGTGTGCTTTAAATAATATACTTATACTTTATAAAGCTATATATAATAATATTACCTTTAAATATAAACTTTATATTATTATTATAAAGGAAGCTTTTATTACTAATTATAATAATATAGCTAATTTATAAGCTATAATTATAATTATTTATAAAGGAGCTATTAATAAAAATAAAAAGCTTTAAGGTTATAAAATTAAGTAGTATATATATTAATTTATAGTTTATATATTATATTTACTATTTAATTTGCTTATCAAGGGTTTTAATATTAGTAGTATTAGATTACTACTTTTAGGTAGTAATAAATAAATTAAATAAAGCTTTAGGTTAGTATATTATTATAATATATACTTTATAAGCTTTTTACTTTATATATTCCTTTTAGGTAGTCTTTAAAAAAGGGTTAATTAACTTAAGCTTAAAGGCTTAGCCTTTTTACTATAAAGATATTATAAAATCTATTAAGAGCGTTAGCTTATAACTATTAAAGAGGAGTATATTATTTAGTATAAGCTTCTTTTTAGGCTTTATAGTAAGATTAGCTTTAATTAATTAATCTTTCTTATAATTAAAAAAATACTAGTTATTAAGAATAAGAGTATTATTTATTTATATACTTATAATACTAAAGGTATTATTAGAAGTAGTAATAAGTATATAAGGATTATATAAAAAAGTTATTATACTAAGCTTCTTATAATAATATATAAAGTATATTACCTACTAATATATACTAGCTTTTATAATACTATAAAAAGGTCTAATTATTACTATAATTATGCCTTAGGGATACTAGTCCTTAATTTCTTTAGGGAGGCATACTAGTATTATATAATTAAAAGTAGTATTTAATTATATATATACTTATATAATATTATAAGTTTATATATAAATACCTTTTATACTAAGTAAAAGGGCAAGGGCTATAATAAGCCTCTAGCTTATATATTAGATTATTAGGGATTATATTAAGATAGTTTTCTTACTAGTATTATTATAGCCTTAGATTATAAGGCAGGATTTCTAATATAGTTTATTAATACCTTTGCCTTTAATTCTTTTTATAAAATAGCTTTTAAAAATGTGTTTTATACTATATTTATAGGGGTTAAAGGGCTTAAAGCAAAAGATATTATAGGCTAATAAAGCTTCTATTTCCTTATAGTTAGAGAGCTTAAAAGGCCTACTAGGGATTATAATCTTCCCTTATTAGTATAAATCTTATACTAGAATTATATCTGCCTCTTTTTTAGTAGAAAGAAAAGCTATAATGCCTTTATATATAAGAAATACCTTAAAGAATATAATTTTTATAAAGTTTCTATTAATTAAGTATGTTTTATAGGAATATTTATAGCCTCTCTTTACCTAAGGGATTATAATCTTTTATAAACCTTATAAGGCTTTATTTTACTTTAGTATTATAGTGTATATAAGGTTCTTAATTAAGTAATTTAGAATCTCTTTATTAAGGAATCTAATCTTTTAAGGTTTTCTATAGCCTCTTTTAGCAGGAGGGTTATTAATATTATTAGTTAGGATAGTGTAGTTAGTAGTAATATTGTTACTATTATTTATATAAGTAGTAATATTTTTAGTATTATTTATATAAGTAATAATACTATTACTATCAGTTATCTTTAGATTTATAGGATTAAGTAGTTTAATAATATAAAGAGCTTCTTTCTTAAGGAATATATTATAAAGGAAGGGCTTAATAAATATAATACTAAATTAGGCTAGGCTATAAGGCATTTTTACTATATAAGTCTCTTCTTTAGTAAATAAGAGCTTAAAGGGTTTTTACTAGCTATTATTCTTATACTAGACCTAAATATCTAATTATAGTAAGAGATTATAAGTTCGAAGGGTTATAGGTTTATTATAAAAAGCAAGGGTATTTTATATCTAATACTTTACTATAGCCTTATAGGCATTAAAAATAGCCTTATAAATAGCTTTAGTATATTATATAATTAAGAAGGAGGGTAGTAAGTTATATAATAAGTATAGGTATATACTAAACATAAGGAAGGTTAGTATAAGGCTATTAGGGCCTATAAAATTATTTATAGCTTTTATAGCTATCTAAAGTATTTTATTAGGTAGTAAGTAGTTTCCTAGCTTACTCTTAAGGATATTATAGGCTTTTTAGAGTAGGTTATAATATTTCTTAACCTTACTAATACTATTATAAGATTTAATAGTAACTTTATTAATATTAATAGCTAGGGATTAGGTATATTAATAAAATTCTACTAATATAAAGTTCTTTCTAGTATTATAAGATATTTAATTTAGTAGGCTAAGATATAAATTTATTTAGTAAGATTAAATAGTATTCTAAATATTTTTTATAGTTTACTTTCTTAGATTTATAAAGCATATAGCCTAAAAGGCAGTAACTATATTAATAATATAAAGAACTAGCTTATTATTAATATAAAGAATATTTATAAAGATCTTATAATTAAAGTTATAATTCTCTTATAGTATAAATTTAAACCTTCCTAGTCCCTTCTCCTTAAGTTAATACTACTTATAAAACCTTATAAGCTTAGTAAGGAAATAAGGGTTAAATTCCTTATAGGCTTAGTTTAAAATCTTTAATAAGTAAGCTATAAAGGGGTAGCTAAATTAGTAGTAAATTTAATAAACCTTTTTTTTTATAAGGTAGAAGGTAACTACTAGTATAGGCTTTAGATACTACTATAGGTAACCCTATTATTAGGTTATAAGGACTTCCTTATTCCCTTAAATTAATATATTCTATAGATTATTAAGCCTTATACTTATTTAATTTATATTTATAATATAGTATAAAAAGGGTGTGTTTATAAGTAAAATATAAAAGTTAATATCTCTAAGTATAGTTAGTATATAAAGAATACTTTTAAAGAGGGCTTTTCTTACTTTAAAGCTAATTTTATACTACTAAGCTTTATTAATTTATAGCTATAGTATTAGGCACTATAAAGCCTTAACTTAGGGTATCCTAGCTATTAAGACCTTTAATACACTAGTATCTAGCAAAATACTATAGAAAATCTTACTAGAATAATATAATTTTACTATATAATTAGTAGTAATTATATTATTAGTAATATTATTAGTAATATTAATATAAGGATCTTTTTTAGAGAGAGTATAGTATAAGGCTTTATAATAAAGGAAATTAATAATTTCTATACCTTTAGGCATTATAGAAAATAATGTAAAAATCTTAAGAGTATAAGTAAGGAATTATAATATTATAAGGGTATTATTATTAAAGGTATTAGGGTTAGGCTACCTCTAAGGGATTAGGGAGGACTAAATAGTAGTAGAAGCTATTATAGCCGAAGTTTTATAAATTATATTATAAATCTCTTCTAAGTTAAGGTTAAATTTAGAATTATATAATTCTTTAATATTAATTAGGAATTACTACTACTTTTAGTTTATAAGCTTATTATAATATATTAGAAGATAATTTTAATTAGATTTAGTATTCTAGTATTCTTAAGGGAAATGCTTTATTAACTAATATTTTTCCTTACTATATATATAGTATTATAAGGTCTTTCTTTATTATATACCTCTTAAGGTATAGCTATAGCTTTAGCTAAATTTATAATTAATATAAAAAGTAAGTAAGGATTATAAAGTCTTTTATTTTAAAGTCTTATATTATAAAGTCCTATTATGCTAAAGGAATTTGCTATATTTAAGGTATTCATCCTTCTTAGTAATTTTAATAAACTTCTAGATTTTAGTAATAAGATTCTTATATATTAAGTAGCTATTATAAATAATATAATTATATTTAGGGATATTATTAATAATAATAAGAAAGGTATTTTATATCTTTATATTATTAATAATATTTCCTTAGAGTCTATAATAAATCTTAAGGATTTAGTTAGTAAGGAGGTTAAGAGCCTTAGTTATGCTTTTCTTGGGGTTCTTAGTTAGTACCTTATAAAGTATAATAGTCCTTAAGTTTATTTAATAAACTTAGCTAGTATTTTAGGTTTTAAAGCACTCTCTAATAAATAATACTATTTTATTAAAGGTTATTCCTAGGCCTTAAATATAGTCTTTATAATATATAGCTACTTTACTATTGATATTAACGCAACGGGTCGGGTCAACGTGGACCCGGCGCATCCTAATTGGCCGCATCCGAGCTCGCCTCGGATGGGTGGCCAGTGCGCCGGTCACATGACCCACAACTGTACGCATCGCGAAAACTACTAAAAGGCCTCCTACTTAGCTAGCTAAATAGTTATTATTAATAACGTTAACTAAAATCTTAGTACTTCCTTTTGCGCGCGTATTACTTGTTATTTCTTATACCTTTATTTATTAATTTGCCTATATATAAATTAACACTAATTAGTAGTAATTATACTATAGATTAGCTAGATTTACGTATCCTATAGGACGCTAGTTTCTGCTTATAGTAGCTGATTTTTTATAAAATTAGTAAAGTTAATCCTACTAAATAAAGGAAGTAATATAAAAGAGATAATTCTATAATTATAAATAGATTTAATCTATCCCCTTTAGGGAAGCTCTTTAGGGTTTATTTATAAAGCCGTTTTATGCTAAGAAAGGAAGCTTGCTATAGTACTATGCTGCTTACTTTAATAGGTATAATTTTTCCTCTTTCTAGCCTTAAACGCCTGTTAGAGAAATTATTATATCTCTTGTCTATTATGAGATTTATTAAGCCCTTTAATTAAATCTATTAGTTTAGGCTAATAACTACTATAGATTTCCACCCTTTTACCTGCCCTACTACTTGCTTTACTATTTTCTATTAAATTTCTATTCTCTTTACCACTAAACACAATATATATTTATAGGTAAACAAAGCCCCTAATTTATTAATCTTAATAATAAGATTCTAGAGCTCCCTTAAATCCTATTAATATATAGAAGAGTAATTATAGTAAACTAGTATAAGCTTAACCTATTAGATTTTAATCTTAGCAATGCTATAAGTACTAAAATATATAGCTAAATCGCTTTCTTTATTATAAAAGCTAAGACTAAAGACCTCTCTAGTAAGCTCCTTTAGCAAAAGCTTAGAGACTAATTTATAGACTAAACTAAAGAAGCCTTTAAACATAGGAATACTAAAGTTATTCGCGTTTTTTATAACTTCCTATAAAAACGTAATATTTACTTCCTATTAGACTAATTATCTATTACTAGCAAGCTTATAATAGTAATATAAGCTAAGGCTAGACTAAGGGATCCTAATAGAGAGTTATTATACCCCTTATAATTAAGATTATGTTCTTTAGTAAGTAGGCAAAGTAACTATCCTCCCTCTTACTATAGCACCCTATATTAGTAGCTTTAGGAATTACCTTCTTAGATATAGTAAAGAGTAGCACTAAAGAATTATTTATATCTTTACCTTATAAGGAATTCCCCTCTTCCTTTATTTGCTTTAATTACCTTCCCTATAGCATAACCTAGGAATTAGTAGGGTTATAGGGGACCCCCCTAAACACCCTATAAGATTAGGCTTTCTAAATCCTTATAATACTAGTTAGTAGTATTAAATCCTATAATAGGTTATAACCCTATAAGTAATTATAGGCTCTTATAGAACCTAGAGGATTACTACTACTAGGGGAGTTAACTTAACCCTTAGTAAGGACTAAGTAATATTTCCCTTACTCCTCCTAGCCTTACTAGAAGCTTTTATAGACTAGACTAACCTCTTACTATAGTTAGTATAGCAGATTAGTAAAGATATTTATATATAATAAGAGCAGTACCTTACGGGCCTCCCTAAGGCTTAGGGCAAGAGCTAGCATAATAGTTAGCTTCCCTAGGCCTTCCTAACTTTAATAGGAGATCTTATAAGCTTACTTAATAATAGCCCTAAGGGTTAGTTCTAGACCTAGGCATTAAAGTAGCTTAGATATAGGATTTGCTACTATAATAAAGGCCTAAGGGAAACGTTCCTTAATAAGGATAGTAGTAATATGCTACTACACCTAATAATAACCTTAATTATTAGAGATCTTATAAGCGTCTTTATCTTTTACTTTACTCCCTGCTAGAATTAGATTTAGTAATAGTATTACAGAAGATTATAAACCTTTATAAGATTTACTTTAATAAGGAAAAGTATAGTAAAGAGATATATAACTTCTTTAATAATAAGCTAAAAACCTTCTAAGCCCTTTGTAAGCAAATTAACCTCCTAGAGTCCCTCTTTTACAAGGCATTTCCTATAATACTTAAAGGAAAAGCTTTAATATATTATAAGGACTTTTTTCTTAGTAAAGGTATAACTTTTACCTAAATAGTTAAATCTGTTAAAGATTGCTTTAAAACTATTAATACTACTTAGCTTTATTATAATAACCTTTATATAATTATATTACATAAGGTAATAAGAGAAAACCCTAAAAAGAGCATGCTTAAGGCACTTAACCTCCTCTTTAATAAGATTATCTCTCTTTATTATAGGACTAGAGGCTATATAAATAATAAGATTAATATACAAAACACGCTTCTTGCTGCTATTAATAATATCCCTAAATATAGCCTTATAGCTTATAATAGCCCCTTTATATATAAGAACCTAACGTTAAAGCTATAGAAAAGTATTAGAGTAAAGCAAGCTAAAAGAAATGCTACTAAGCATAGTATATTCTATTAAAAAGAGGCTAAAGCTAACTCTAATACTATATTTTATACTAATTATTACTATAAGAAGAATTATAACTTCTAATAGTAATAATGCAAGCTCTCTATCTATTATAAGGGCCGCTACTTTATTTATAAGAAGCAAGGGTGCTAGTCTACAAAGCACTTTACTAAAGAATGTAAGGCATTACAAAGGTATTAGAATTAATCTAAATTCTATTATAGCAGGCTAACTAAGCAAAAGTAATAGTAATTCCTTGCTTATATTAAGGGCAAGGATAATAATAGTAGTAATCCTAATAACCTTAAGTAATTAATTCTTAAGACTAAGGCAATAATAGCTTTATTAAATAAGACTAAAAAGGATAATTACTCTAATTCTCTTATAGGTTCTTTGTAATTCCTTACTATAGTATTATAAAGGTTAATACTCTTAATAAAGATCCCTAATAGTAGTAAGGTGCTTAAAATACTTTAAGACTAGTTATTTAAACATGCTCTTTACTATAGCAATCCCTATAAAGAGCCTTAGTTTAATAATATTTTCCTTACAAAAGCATACTATTTAGAAGAGACCTTTAGAGGCATCTTTCCTAATACTAGCGCTACAGGAGTCTCTATAGTTAGTATTACTTAAGCCTAAGCTCTTTTATGCCTATTTCCCTTGCTATAAATTAACTAATTCGCGAGTTAATATAATATTACCTTTAGCGCTAGAAAAGCATTATTACTAGGTTCTTTAAAGGTTCTTATAGTGCTTAGAGAGATTAAATTCTATATACTACTAATAGCAACACCCTTCTTATTCTTAACTACTAATATAAACTATATAAATATAAAGCTTAATAACCTAAGGAACCTACTAATTTAAGGCACAAAAGAGATCCCTATAACCTAATAATAGGGTTATTTATAATAGGATCTTAAGCTAACTATAGTAGTTGCCTTCTTCCTTATAAAAACATAACTTTATTAGCTTTATTAATGTTTTAGTTACCCTTTAATTAGAAGACTATAAAAGGTTCTCTACAAAGCTAGTAAGGAATTTAACCTAAAGATCCTGCAAAAGATTACTAGTTTCTACAAGTAGTGTTAACTTTATAGTAAAAGCCCTAGCTAATTTAAGTTTACTTTAAAAAATAACTATAAGTTTAATTATAAGATTATTATTAATATTCTCTAAATTAATAGCAAGCTAGTTCTTTATATTATAGATTCCGCTATAGCTTTCTAAGCTACCTATTTTCTTAAACTAAAGAAGTAGACTACTAGAGATATTTAGAACACTATTAGAGCTTATTAGATTAATAGTTATTTTAAACTGCCTAAATAGATTATTTATAATGCTAGAAAGAACTTTGTATTAGCTAAATTCTATTAATATGCCTAAGGGTTAGTAATTAAGGTTAATAAGGTCCCTATAAAAGCTTATAATAGCGTTAGAAAGGTTAAAAAATATTACGCTCCCCTCTAATATATATATAGCATTATTAAAAGCGAACTTAAAGACTATATATAGTAAGACCACCTTCTTTAAATAGCTATAAAAGCTATTAATAACTCTGCTAGCTTAAATAGCCTTATTCTAATACTTTTTATGTTTAGGGCATATCTATAACTATTATAAGATTTACTACTAGCGTTTTCTATTATTTAATATACTAAAGCAATTTGCAAAGCTACCTTTAAAGCCTATAAATTACTTGTAAAGTGCTAGATTAGTAATGCCCTTGCTTATTATAATAAGCCTAACACTCTCCTAACCTACTAGATCCTGCTATAATCTAAGGTATAGGTTTAGCGTAAGAAAGGTAGTTAGTAAGGTCCTTATAAACTCTTAGCTATAAAAGGTATAACCTATATAGTAAAGATGCCTTTAGGACTAATAAAATTTAGATCTATTATTATAAAGCTATTCCTATGTAATTTAGGCAATCTAGAGATTATAGCTAATAAAGAGACCCTTCCTCCTTTACCTACTAATAAGGATAAAGAGAATTATAATAATTAACTATATAAACTAATAAAAAAAGTTACCTTTAACCTTTCTAATAAAAACACTATTAAAAGGCAGCCTATTAAGCAAGGTAGAGGCAGACTATAAAAGACTCCTTTAATTAACTAAGACTTTAAGAAATTAATACTTTAAAGCACTTTACTTACTAAAGTATTTCTTACTATAAAAGAAAAAGAAGATCTTGCCCTTGCTTATTAACTCCGCTAGTAAGGCATTATAAAGACTATAGGAGTACCTTTTAAGGCATCCTAATAGAAGGAACTTAATGCTTTGCTTTAGCAAGAAGTCTTCTAACTTAAGATTTATAATACTAAAAAACATAGTATATAACATATCTTTAATAGCTATTTTATAGATAAAATTAAAGGTAAAGGCACCCTAGCACTATATAAAAAATCATAACTTATAGTGCAAGCTTATAATAATACTAGCAAGCAGATAATCTTAACCTAGGCTCCTATAATTTAATAGGCAAGTTAATAGTTAATTATAACTTTAGCTCCCTTACTTATAAAGAGGGATATCTTTATTAAGCTAAGAGATATTATATAAGCCTATATTTAATTTGTTACAAGCCTTAACTATAAGATCCTATGCTAATTACCTAAAGAAGTTAGAGATTAGCATCCTTCTAGTATAATTATAGTAATTATTAAGCCTCTTTATAGAATCCCTAAGGCTAGCATGCACTAGTAGGTAATATACTAGAAGCATTATTATAAGAAGTTATTTATAATACCTTCTATGTATAACCCTTACCTTCTTATTAGTAGCTCTGTAGATAAATTTAGCATTATAAGCATATAAACTAATAATACCCTTATCTTAGCTAATTAACTGTTTTCTAATTAAAAAGAAAATAAACTATAAGCTGCTAAATTCCTTGCTAAACTAAAGGAGAAGCTTATAATAAACTACCCTCTAATCTTTAATAGTTATAAGCTTACTCTTAATACTAATTCCTCTATTTCTCTCTGCTAAAAAGGGCAGATTAGCAAGCTTTAACTAGTTAATAAAGATCTAGAGAAGCGCTAGGAGGAATATTATTAATAAAGAGCTTATAGAGCATATATTATTATAATTTATTAACCTAAAGCTACCTTTAACCTCTCTTTTATAGCATAAAGGCAAGATCTTATAGATAAGGATATTAAATTCCTTAATAAGAGGCTTTAGTAGCAGATAGATTACCTAGATTAAGGGCTGCGTTATATCCTAATTAAC
>SRQA01000149.1:0-34445 GCA_018360365.1 Claviceps citrina
TTTTATCCTTTACTTTACTCCCTACTAGAATTAGATTTAGTAATAGTATTATAAAAGATTATAAACCTTTATAAGATTTACTCTAATAAGGAAAAGTATAGTAGAAAAATATATAACTTCTTTAATAATAAGCTAAAGACCTTCTAAGCCCTTTATAAGTAAATTAACTTTCTAGAGTCCCTTTTTTATAAGGTATTTCCTATAATACTTAAAGGAAAAGCTTTAATATATTATAAGGAATTTCTTCTTAGTAAAGGCATAACTTTTACCTAAATAGTTAAATTTATTAAAGACTACTTTAAAACTATTAATATTACTTAGCTTTATTATAATAACCTTTGTATAATTATACTATATAAGGTAATAAGAGAAAACCCTAAAAAAAGTATACTTAAGGCCCTTAACCTTCTCTTTAATAAGATTATCTCTCTTTATTATAGGATTAGAGGCTATATAAATAATAAGATTAACATACAAAACACGCTTTTTGCTGCTATTAATAATATCCTTAAATATAGCCTTATAGCTTATAATAGCCCCTTTATATATAAGGACCTAATATTAAAGCTCTAGAAAAGTATTAGAGTAAAGTAAGCTAAAAGAAACGCTACTAAGCGCGGTATATTTTATTAAAAAGAGGCTAAAGTTAACTTAGATGCCGCGTTTTACATTAATTATTACTATAGGAAAAATCATGACTTCTAATAGTAATAACATAGGCCCTTTATTTATTATAAGGGCTGCTGCTTTATTTATAAAAAGCAAGGGTGCTAGTCTATAAAGCACTTTACTAAAGAACGTAAGGTGTTATAAAGGTATTAGAATTAATTTAAATTCTATTATAGCAGGCTAATAAAGTAAAAGTAATAGTAATTCCTTACTTATATTAAGGGCAAGGATAATAATAGTAATAATCCTAATAACCTTTAGTAATTAATCCTTAAGACTAAGGTAATAATAGCTTTATTAAATAAGACTAAAAAGAATAACTACTCTAATCCTTCTATAGGTCCTTTGTAATTCCTTACTATAGTATTATAAAGGTTAACACTCTTAATAAAGATCCCTAATAGTAGTAAGGTGCTTAAGATGCTTTAAAACTAGTTATTTAAACACACTCTTTACTATAGTAATCCCTATAAAAAGCCTTAGTCTAATAATATTTTTCTTACTAAAGTATACTATTTAGAAGAGACCTTTAGAGGCATTCTTCCTAACACTAGCGCTATAGGAGTCTCTATAGTTAGCATTACTTAAGCCTAAGCCTTTTTATGCTTATTTCCCTTACTATAAATTAACTAATCTATAAGTTAATATAATATTACCTTTAGCGCTAGAAAAGCATTATTACTAGGTTTTTTAAAGGTTCTTATAATGCTTAGAGAGATTAAATTCTACATACTACTAATAGCAACACCCTTCTTATTCTTAATTACTAATATAAACTATATAAATATAAAGCTTAATAACCTAAAGAACCTACTAATTTAAGGCATAAAAGAGATCTTTATAACCTAATAATAGGGTTATTTATAGTAGGATCTTAAGCTAACTATAGTGGTTGCTTTCTTTCTTATAAAAACGTAACTTTATTAGCTTTATTAACGTTTTAGTTACCCTTTAATTAGAAGACTATAAAAGGTTCTTTACAAAGCTAGTAAGGAATTTAACCTAAAAATCCTATAAAAAATTACTAGTTTCTACGAGTAGTGTTAACTTTATAGCAAGAGCCTTAGCTAATTTAAGTTTACTTTAAAAGATAACTATAAGTTTAATTATAAAATTATTATTAATATCCTTTAAATTAATAGTAAGCTAGTCCTTTATATTATAGATTCTGCTATAGCTTTCTAAGCTACTTATTTTCTTAAACTAAAGAAGCAGACTACTAGAAATATTTAGAATACTATTAGAGCTTATTAGATTAATAGTTATCTTAGACTATTTAAATAGATTATTTACAATGCTAGAAAGAACTTTATATTAGCTAAATTTTATTAATATGCCTAAGGGTTAGTAATTAAGGTTAATAAGGTTCCTGTAAAAGCTTATAATAGTATTAGAAAGGTTAAAAAATATTACGCTCCCCTCTAATATATATATAGCATTATTAAAAGCAAACTTAGAGATTATATATAGTAAGACTACCTTTTTTAAATAGCTATAAAAGCTGTTAATAACTTTACTAGCCTAAACGGCCTTGTTCTAATACTCCTTATATTTAGGGCATATCTATAACTATTATAGGATTTACTACTAGCGTTTTCTATTATTTAACATGCTAAAGCAATTTATAAAGCTACTATTAAAGCCTGTAGATTACTTATAAAGCGCTAGATTAGTAATGCCCTTACTTACTATAATAAGCCTAACACTCTCCTAACCTACTAGATTCCGCTATAATCTAAGGTATAGGTTTAGTGTAAGAAAGGTAGTTAGCAAGGTCCTTATAAACTTTTAGCTATAGAAGGCATAACTTATATAATAAAAATGCCTTTAGGACTAACAAAATTTAGATCTATTGTGTTGCGCTAGATAGAGGTTAAGGCGACGTATGGCTCGTCACCACGGCGGTCTATACACAAGGTTATAATAACTTAATTAGTTATATAAGTTAATAATATAAAGAGACCTATACTATTAGGATCGCGGTCCCTAGATTAATTAGTATTACAAGGCTAAGTTAGATTATTATAATGTAGCCGCGCGCACGCAGGTAAGAGGGCTAAAAGCAAGGCGAAAAGGTTAATAATAATACTACCTAACTACTAGAGGCACGCTAGCCTTTATACTATATAAACTAATTAATCCTTCTTCCTAGCTATAACCTATAACCCCCTAAGGCCTTTATCCTTAATAATTACAAGGGTTACGTTACTCCTTATATAATCCTCCCTAAATATAAAAAAAAAAACAGAAAAAGCATTAATTAGTAACGTAACTATTTAATCCTAGCGCCCTAATTATAATAAACCTAAACTATATAACTCTTAAGATAACTTTAGGGTCTTTAGCGTGTTTAGCATAGTTAGCTACGTAACCCTTAGGGTTTATAGCTATTAAAGAGAAAAGGTAGATTGCTACTTTCGCAGCATCTCTAGCTCCTTAGATAACCCTTAGTTATTATGCTACTTATAATAACAAGCCCTCCTAGCGTGCGCATTAGCTTAGTCTCTTTAATTTAGCTATTCCTAGTCTACTTAGCTATACTTAGCCTTAATTACATTCTAGGCCCTTAGATTAACTAGTCTAGGAGGCATAATAAATAGTAGAGTCTTATTCTAAGGCTCTTATATAATATTAGGCCTTAGTAATACCTTTTCCCTTTTAAAAAGCCTAATAATATTTACTATAGTGCAAGCGCCTGTAGCTTTAATCCCTCTATCTTATTTTAAAGTAATAGTAGCTTTATAATACCTCTTATAGGGCTAGCCGCTAGTCCTAGTTTGCTTCCTATAAAATTAAGTAGTATAAGGCTAGGGATTATTATAAAAAGACCTATCTTAGCTTAGTACTAGACTCTTATAAGATTAATATATTTTAGCTAGTATTTTTGTAATTCTACCTAGTATCTTAGGATTAGATAGTGCTTTAAAAAGAATATTAAATAACACGCTTTACTAAGCTTTACTATGTTAAGCTAGCGTTAGAGTTAGAGGCAGGGGTAATTCCTTAATAGGTATATTTTCTATATTAGACAGCGATCTAAGCTACTTAAGGCTTGCTAATGCTTTACTAAAGGAAATTATATAATCCTTAATAATTAGAATTAAACTTAATTCCTTATACAGAGTCTACTCCTAATTAGTAATTTCTGCTTACAGGGTAATATTTTATATAACTAGCTTACTAATAATTCTAATTTTAGGCATTTAAGGGTTATCCTACTATTATATAAGCTAGCGCTAGTTATTAGCTATGTATTTAATTAACTGCCTTTTATTTATTAAGCGCTCTCCCTAAGGTGTAAGCCTTAGTAGCTAAGGGAGCCCTTTACTAAATATTTAAAGGTATTCTTATGTTTATAGTATATAGCTATAGCCTCTTACTAAGTACTTAATATTATAAAAAAACTGCTAATATAAATTATTATAGTTAGGGACTAGTTAGAGCGCGATCTTATAGGCTATAATACTCTATAGGATATAGAGGGTTATATTTATTTCTCTAGTCTTTTTATCTCCTTCTAGGACCTTGTTTATAAAGCACTAATCGCGGAGGTAGTAATAAAAGCCGTCTAAGCTATTGTAAGGCTTCCCTAGGGTGTTATCCCTAATATACTCTAGATTATAAAGCCCTTTAGCTCCCTATAGTAACATAAGATTAATTAGTCTATAACTAACTTAACACTAAATTATTTAAAGTAAAAAGGAAATTATAGCATAGCTATATTCCTAGCTACCTTATTAGTTATAGGTAGGAATATAAAGACCCTAGATCCTATAGGGATAGTTAAGTAATATTATAATTTAGTGCTACCCTTTTAGTGCCTTAAGAAACCTTTCTTAATAGCTAGTCTTTAAGGAGTTAAAATAGTAAAATACTCTATAAGATTTATTAAAAATAAACACAGTCTAATAGAATATTATATAGATAAATCTAGCTACTAGGCGCTAGCTACCTATCTCCTTGTGGAGGCGTGTAGGGTTATAGCTAATACTATATTTAATATTAATAACTATATTAGTTTCTTATGGAATTTAGAAGGCACAAGGCCCTATCTTCTAGGCTAGTTATTCGTAGCTTATAATATCCTTTCTAATAGCAAAGTTAAAATTATATATTATAATAATATACTCTAAGCCTTATGCTATAATTTTTCCTATAGCTAGATAGTTAAACTCGTTAAGCTAGCGCTAAGTGCCCTAGGGCCTTCCTAATATCTTAATAAACTTAAACGCCTTTATCTTATAATTTTCCTAATCTTTAATATTTAGCTACCTATCTATAAGGCAAAGGTCCTTAAGTTATGCTATAGTGTTTGTTACTTATATATACTTTAGTTATTGCTTAGGCTATATAAACCTTTGTATAAAGAGAATAGGCTATGTTTTATATAGCTAATTAAGTAGTTTTTATATATAGCTAGCTTTAGACAGGCAAAAGAACTTCCCTTTAAGACAGTAAGTACTAATAGTAATATATACTATTTTATAGTTTTAATACTTAAAGTATCTAATAGGTTAAACCTAGCATTAGCTAGCTAAGTCTTAAGGGCAAATGTAAGCTATCTTAGGGTAGTGTAATTAAATAATATAAGTGTAAGGGGCGAAATTATTATATGTATTACAGGCAGAAGCTTAAAAAAAAGCATATTATTAATAAAGGAGTTCTGGTTTTATTATGTAGGCACAAAAAAGAGGCTCTTAAAAAAGTGTTATTATTTATTAATATTCTCTATAATTTACTCTTGCAGCTAGTAGCAGTGCTACTAGTTAGTAATAGCTATTATAACTATTAGGCCTCCCTAACAGAATCCTATCTAATATATATTAATACCTTTTTTATAAGCTTTTTCTTTAACTTCCTTCTTTTTTTACTTTTAATACTAAGTAGAAAAATAGCAGAACTACTTAATTATAGCAGAATCTCTAAGCAAAAGGCATAAGAACCTCCTAAATATCTATAGGCTTATCTAAGCTCGTATCCCTGTCTTGCGGCTATCCCTTAATATCTTAATAGTATAGTCTAGCTATACTAATATATACTAGAGTAACCTTTTAATAAAACTAGTAAGTTATAATAGGTATTATTTAATTAGCTAAGCTAGGAACTAATATATTAGTAATATCCTTAGTTTAATATTTAATTTATATTTTAGGTTTATAGTAGTATTAATATTAGGGCATACAGTGCCCTAATTTATACTAAGATAATAGTGTGGGATCCTACTAAGCCTATTTAAAACCCGCCTAAGGCTTTGCTAGTAGCTCTTAAAGGCACTAATATAATAAAGGAATTTATACTAGGAGTAGTTACAGATACTTCACTCCTATATAAAATCTATATATAGCATTACCCTTAAAATAAAGTCTATATTCTAGCTAAGCTAGCGCACTCTTAGGGCTATATTATTAATTTAATTACTAGCTAATATAAGAGGCATATAGGGTTCCTAGTAGCCCTATATAGCAAGCTAAATAATGCCTTTTACTTAAACTATACGAACATATACTTAAAGACTATTAATGCCTTTGCTAAGCATATATGCTTCTCCTTTTATAAATATATATTATTAGAGAGGGTTACTAGGGGTTCTTATGCTAACTATATTTATAATACAAACAGGGCCTCTTATAAGTAAAGGTATACTATAGGGTACTAGGACTTTAGATTAAGCTCTTAAAGGTTAGGGTTTACTATATTCTTTAGTAAAGACTAGAGGGCTAGTAGTTTTCTTAATAGTTTAGATACTTTTAGTAACCTAAATAGTAATACTACTCCGCGGATTAAGTATGATTTTCCTCCTCCTTTTTAATTAATAAAATATAACTAGTAGTCCTTTATCTAATAATAAGGATTAACTAGTTCTTAGGGAAGCTTTACTTTAATAAGCATTACTAAAAATAAATAAAGCGGGTAGGGATTAGGAATAATTAGTGTAAGTAATATATAGAGAAAATAAAATAATAAACTAGGAAAAATAGGAAAGCAAATAATATAGTATAGAAATAATTAATTATTATAACTAAAGCAAGAAAAGAAATATACTCTCCCTTCTCCCTAACTAAAAACACTATAAACTTATATAAAGTGTTTTTAGTAAACATACCTAGTGCTAAACGTTAAGGCCTTTGCCTAGTAGCACTACGCTAGGGCAAGCCTTATAGTTACCTTTTATTTACTTACTAAGATATAGTAGCTAGACCTTAATAAAGTATAAAGGGTAGTAGTATAGAGGGATAGGGTCTTTAACCTCCCTAACTCTAGATATAGTAATAGTAGCTTCTTTACTAAGGGCTTTCTTATATAAGACTATTTAATTAAATATCTTATAACCTAAAACTAAAGGGTAAAGGTTAATAACCTTATTAGGGTTAAAGTAGCCTAAAGGCAGGTAAAGCTAAGGGTTAGTAAATAAGCGCTACTAGCTAGCGTTATCCTAGTAGAACTTCTTAATATAGTCTTTAAATATAGTCTTAAATAGCACTATACTATTAAGGGTCTTTAGATAGTAGGCTCTAGTAACTAGTGCCTAGCTATAGATACAAAAAGGGCTATTTTACTATATTATAAGCTTCTAGTTTAATAATATATCTATAGCGCAGCAGACATTATAAACAAGCATAAGGTCGCTAGGTTTTAATTAATCTTATTACAGGCTACTAATATTACCTTTATTAGTATGTTCTGCAAGCTTTTTTTAAAAAGCAAAGACTTTCTCCTAGGCTACTATAATATTAGCTTCCTTTCTCTTAAGCACCTAGACTTAGGCTATAAAAAGGTCCTCTTTTAAGACTATAAAATCCTAGTTAATAAGGCGCTAAGTAAGGAATTTAACCTTTAAGGGCAGGATTAGCTCCTAACTATATAGCAAATAGAAAGCGGATTTTCTATAAGAGACATAGATTACTATTTAGTCTGCAAAGAGAGCTAGCTTAAGATAGTTTAACTACTTATTATTATAACCTCCTATCTTTAAAATAGCTAAGGCAAGGGACTAGTGCCTTACTTTAACAGACGCGTTTGCCTTTAGGTTATAGCCTAAGGTCTATATACCTTTAATGCCTAGAGCCTCTAAGGCTGCCTTAAGGTTGCCCTATATTTTAGGGCCTTTATTAAAGACTATAAAGCGAAAAGCACTAAAATAGCAGACTAGACTTTAAAGGAACCTCCTAATTTCCTTAATATTAGCATATAAGACTGCCTTAGCTTTAACCTAGCCTATGAAATTATAACGCGCCTCTAGTAGGTATTTCTTACTATTATTAGGTAGTATATGCTAAGTGTTAATATAAATCTTGCTTATAGGCGTGCCTAGCATGCTAGGGATTAATAGCTCCCTAGGCCTCTAAGGGGCAAATATCTAGTAGTGCTTATAAAACCGTAATAGTTTCTGCATATTTATATAACTATTTGTCTACTAATACCTACTTTTAATTAAATAGTAAACTACTTTATAACCCTTATAGCCTAATTCTTTATACGCGGCTTTAATAATCTAATTCTACTCCTTCTTATTATTAACTACTAAGCATAGGGCCTGCGAGTTATTACAAGGGCGGGTCTAGAGCTTGCTATTATTAATATAAAAGCACTAGGCCTACGCCTGTAGCTTCTAGTACTTCTTAGAGGTTATATCCTTTAGTTTTTCTAGTATTATAAGGTAGTTTATTAACTTCTACTAGTCCTTACTATAATAGGCCCTATCTTTAGGCATTAAGAGTATAGGGTTTAATTTAAGGTTAATAAACTTCTTAATATTGCCTTTAACTAATTAATCTTGCTTATTAGATTCTCCTAGGCCTTTTTGTAATAAAGTATTAGTAATTTTATTCTTTTCTTTAGGGATATATTTAGTAGTAAAGTTAAAGAGCATAATATAGCTAATTTATCTTATAACTAAGGCTCTAGGGATGTTATTTATAGCGCTATTAACCTAATATACTAGGACTTAGGAGTTAGTCTCTAGTATAAAGGGCACTTTATAGAAATAAACATAGAGGCATTAAAAGGCATAAATAATAGCCTTATATTCCTGCTTTATAGTATTATACTTTTGCTTTAATTCTTACTAAGTTTTACTCTTAAACCTTATAGGGTGCCTCTTATTATTAATAACCTATTATAATATAGCCCCCTAGCTAACTAAGCTAGTATTAATAGTAAGGATAATTTTCCTATAACCCACTAAGAGATTAAGTAATACTAATACTAGTGCCTTAGTTATTATAGTAATAACTATATCTATAGCGTGCTATTCTTTATCTTCCTAATACTAAGGCATATTTTTTTAAAGCAGCTATACTAGGGGTTTAGTAACCTAGGTATACTTCTTAACCTAGAGCCTATAGTAGCTAGTAAGGCTAAGAAAAGACTAAATATTATATATATTCCTATAACGCTTTTATTTAAGTAGCTTAATAATCTTTGCTTTAGTAGGCGCACGCCCCTTTATACTATAAACATAACTAATAATCTTAAGGAAGCTTTAGTAAAACTTTAACTTTAGTATAAAGATAGTGTAGCCTATAAGTTTAATATTAACAAGGACTTAGTTAATATTAATTAGGTGTTCTAGTATATATTAGCGGATCCTAGGCAAGATTTTAGCGTTTTTATAAGTATTTTTTAGGCTCTTAACTATAATATTATTAAGAAAGGGCAAGCAAACTATAGGGATTAAGTTAAAGAGGATTTATGCTATTATTTAGCAAAACTATATAACTAAATTAGTCGCCCCTTATAGAAGAGTATAGAGGTAATAGAGCCCTAATAGCGTTAAAATTATAGTTATATTACAGCTTTATAGTGCTAGCTAGAGCTAGTTATACCTAGAGAGGAAGTTAAGCAAGCTAAGCAGTTTACACATTATAAAGTCCTTACTAAAAGCCTTAGCGCCTTAAGGGATGTAAGTATTACAAATTATAACGTTATTATACTTTATAGCTAATAAGATTAAACGCACTCCTTTATCCTTCTTTAAAACTAAGAAGTAGGGGTTCCTATAGGCTTTATAGCTTTCCTTAATATAGCTATACTTAAGCTTTTTTTTAAGTAGCTTTATTAGCTTATCCTAAAGTCCTAAGGGAATTAGAATTAATCTTGCTTACTAAGCATTATATTTAATAACTTTAATAACCTAAGGTAGTGTAATAAGGGGATTAACTAATCCACACTCTAACAAGTCCTAAGCTAGCGCTACTTCTTAGTTATAAAGTATCTTATAGAATACCTTAAGCTCCTTAGGCTAAAGCTAGTCTCTAACATTAGATATTAATTAATCTAGCTAGTCCTAAGTTAGTTAGAAGCCCCGCGGCTTTTTACTAAATCTTTTAGTAATATAATTTGCGAATCTACTACTTGTGTTAAGGTAGTCTTTAGCTTTAGCCTACTTTTTTGCCTTCTAGTTAGGGTTACTATTAGGGGTGGTGCTATTAGAGGGGATATTATCCCTTAGGTAGATTTTATTAGCTTTCCTTTTATATATAGTATTTACCTAAAGCTCTACAAGGGGTTTCTTAGTAAGAGGTTAAAGCTTAGTAGTAGCTTTAGTTAGGAGGCTATAGAATTTCTTAGCTACTAATTCTAGCGCTAAACTTATAATATATATGCCTTCTTTCTAGGTAACTTATATAACTTTATCTCCTTCTTTAAGCTCTTTGTGCAGTCCTTTATAAACCTTAATATCTTTAATATTATTAAGGACCGCAAGGGAGTTAATTATAAGTTAAGGTATATTTAAAGGTACTAAGGTTAGTTTAGTAGTTCCCGCGTCTGCGCGTAATATAGTTAGTTTGCTTGTTTCCGTTTCCGTTTCTGTCTTAGTGGTTAGTTAGTTATTTATAACCACACTTGCCCTAGCTAGTATTAGTTTGTTAGGCAGGTTATAAGAGGTAGCAGTTATCTAGATTAGCGCGGCTAGCATTAAGCCTTGTAGCTAGTATATAGTAGGAAAGGTCTTACTAGTAACCTTACTCTCCTCTCTCTTCTCCCTCTAGGCCTCTAGGTCTAGTGCTAAGTAATATCTCTTAGGCTCCTTAATAGTAGTTTATTATGCCTTAACGCTAGCTTAGGTGCCTAATATTAAGTGATTATTTAGTGATTTGCTAGGTAAGAAGGATATATAATAAACCTATATAAACTATTCCCTTTTCTTATTAGTAAGCTCTTACTAAATGCCTTTAGTAACCTTAAAGACTATAATAATATTATTAAACCTACACTTAATAAATATATTACCCTTCCTATTACTATACTTAAAGGTAGCTTAGGCTATTTAAATAAAAGGTATCCTAAGGATTAGTTTTATAGAGATAGTATTAGGGGATATATAAAGCCTAATAAGGGTCTAAACGCTTCTAAGGTAGAGTTTTGTGCGCACTTTGCCTATTATTCTAATTACTCTATTAGTGTAAGACATAGTGTTAGCTTTTATAGTTACAGGATAAATCTTTAAACTAGCCTAGCAAGCCTAGCTTTTAGTAATAATATTCCCTTATAAGCTACTATTAATTAGGGCTAAATAAAAGCGTCCGTCTAGGTTGCCTAGCTTAACTAGAAGGTATAGGAGGTCCTAAAGGTAGCTAATAAGGGAAACAAGTTAAATAATAAAGGCTACTATTATGCTAATAGCCTTATCTAGGCTAATAGTGTTAGTTTGCAAAGTCTTAAGGTAAGGATTAGATATTACTAGCAGGTTGCCTATCCTTTTCTACATAACTTCCTAGAGTATTATATTAACTCCTATAGCAGGGGTTCTTATATAGTAATCTAAAATGTCTTTAGCCTTGTCTAGCCTAGCATCCTTTATAAAAGCTTTTAAGTATTAGATTATATTAACTATTTAATCTTTGCTATCCTTAGTTTAGAGTTGTTTTCTTAGTATTATTATATATTCTATAGCTTATGTATCTTCCGCTACGCTAGGCATAAAGTAGTATATCTTTTTAACTCTATTAGAACGTATAAAGTACTCTTAGCTTATAGCCTTAGCTAGGGATAGTATTAAGTAGTAGAGGTTATAAAAACTAACTCTAACCTTTTTTTTAAAGATCTTACTATATAGTATTTCTAATATATATCTGCGAATTAGGTTAGCTTCCTTATAGTTAGCTTTTACTAACTCTAAGAGCTTATTATTAATCTAAATCTTAGCTTTAGTTTTCTTAGGCTTTCTAGAGCCCTAAGGTAACTTCTTAGTAATCCCTAAGTTTGCTATAGCTTATATACTAAGTCCTTAACCTTTAGGTATTATATTTATAAAGCTATTTACTAAAGCACTAACTAAAGCTATTATAATACTAGTAGAGACTACTACATTCGCTATAGGGGTATCTATAAGACCTAGAGGCGCTACTAAGGTTACTAAAGGTATAGGCATTATAGCATAAATTAGGGCTAATAATATTAATAACGCTATTAGCAGTGCCCTAGAGTTCCCTATACGCTTAAAATAAATTACTATAGCTATAGCGGTTCTAGCAGTACTATTTAATCTTCGTAGCAGGTAATATTTATAGGAATCCTTTATTTTAGTAGCCTTTTTTACTATAGCTACTTTTATCTTAGTTATATTCTACTTATTAGGCCTTATACTAGGTCTTGTCTTTATAGTAGGCAGAAGGTTATAGGCCTTACTATCCTTAAAGATTAAAGCCTAGAAAACTACTGCCTTATAAGTAGTGTTACCCTTAGAAAGGAAAGCTTAAACAAAGCCTAGAGGGATAATGCTACTGCTAATATATAGCAGTCCTTCTCTCTAATTATACTTACTAAAGCCTAGGTTAGTATCTAAAGCTAATACTTAGCACTAGTTTATATAATGCTTAGGTTCTTTATAGTAATTATACTTAATATCTTTCTAGCTACTATTAGCGCTATAAGACTTACTATAGTTATTATTATTATACCTACTACTAGACTGCCTACCGCTGCTATAACCTCCTCTCTAATTATTACTAAAGATACTATTCCTAGCATCCTAGTTAGTTATTATAATATTTATGCTAAAGTCCTACTAACTAGTCCCTCTTTAGTAGCTAAACTTACTCTTAAGCCGCTTAAGGAGATTAATATTCCTATTCTATTAAGTAACTATAATTTATATTTCCTTAAGTTATTTAGTTAATAAATCTATTTAATCTTACTATTCTCTAGAGGTTCTAGGTGTTCTATTCTTATTATTAGAGTCTAATGCTATATAAGTAGGCTAACTAGCCTTAGGCATCTCTTTAGCAAAGCAGACTCTATATTAATCTAAATTAGACTTAGAATTATAAGAAACTAATTAATCCCTATGCTTAGATTATATAGGTTTAATAGTTTGTGAATTTCTATTTTCTAATTTAAGTTAAACTTAGGCATAGTTATAAAGCTTCTCCTAGAGAGTCTTATAAGGCAAAGTTAAGAAGTTATTCCTGCTTATATAGTTTATATTTATAAAGCTAAGAATAACTAAGTCTAGCAAAGCTTTATAAATATAATTACCTTAACCTATTATTATTTTCTAATTCTAAGGTTTAGCCTTTATTATTAAGGCCTAATACTATTAAAGCTAGAAGTGTATATTACTTATAGTAGAAGGTTATTTAGTATTAAGATCTTTAAGAGAATTCTATGTGTTTTTTATCTTATCCTAAGTAGTAGTATTATACTAAAGTAAGAGTTCTTCCTTACTTTCCTTCTAATTACATAAGGTAATAAGGGTCTTTACCTAAGCTTAGATACTAGGGTAAACCTTATAAGTAAAGATCTTTAGCTAATTTTTCTTATTAACTCTAAGGGTAGCTATCTTTTATTTAAACTTACTTAGCGTGTTAGAGATATTCTCCTTATTAAATTAAAGGTTAGCCTTATTCTAATTAGATATAATAAGGGCATGCTTTCTAAGTATTTTGCCTAATATTTTCACAAAGTTTAAGAAGTCTATCTCCTTAGGTAGGGGTATTAACCTAGGATCCTTATTAGATATATTAGTAATATAAGACTTAGTAGGACTTCCTATTATATTTAAATTAATTAATCCTATGTTAGGTAATACTACCTTAGGTATAATTAGTCTTTAAGGAGTCCTCTAATAATTTAAACTTATATAGCTAAGTAGCGTAAGTGTGTTCTAGGTGCTTCTAATATATAATAATTAGTAAGCAATATAAACTTTATAATAAGAGCAACTAAAGCTAATAAAAGTTTATTTAATTATTTAATGCTTAGCCTAGTAGATTTAGAAGTAGGACCCTAACTATATATACTATAACTAAGTAAAACGCTAGTTAGCAAAAGGCTTCTTATTAGCATATAAAAAAGTCTAATAACTATAGTAATAAGCATAAAACTAATTTGCTTCTTTAACACTAATTAATTAATATAGTTCTAGTAGTAAGGCAGTAGCGTAACCTCCTTTAGCCTAGTATCTTTAGGCTAAAGCAAATAACTTGTGTTTGCCTAGTAAAAGTTATTCTTCTATATGTCTATGTTAAGATTAATTAATCTTCTAATTTCTTCTAAGGAAAGCTCTGCTATATAGTTAGTACTAGTAAGATAGCGTTTTCTACTATAACTTATCCGCTTAGCTAAGGCCTCCCTTATACAAAATTCTGCTAGCATTCTTTAGCAACTAGACTAGTCTATTAGCCTAGTTCTTTAATATAATCTTCTTTATAACTTCCTTTACATAATCCTTTATTAGTGTATAAGTTATTTATTTATAGGATAAGCAGGCTTTTCCTATATTATAATTCTTCTTTATTTCCTTTGTTTAATAGTTAGTCCCTTAAATATATTATTTTATAGTAGCTAAGAAGTGCCTCTAATAATATTAAATTTTATCTATAGTTTAGCCCCTATTTGTGTTACGCTAGATAAAGGTTAAGGCGATGTATAGCTTATTACTATAGCGGTCTATACGCAAGGTTATAATAACTTAATTAGTTATATAAGTTAATAATATAAAGAAACCTATACTATTAGGATCGCAGTCCCTAGATTAATTAGTATTACAAGGCTAAGTTAAATTATTATAATATAGCTGCGCGCACGCAGGTAAGAGGGCTAAAAGCAAGGCGAAAAGGTTAATAATAATGCTACCTAACTACTAGAGGCACGCTAGCCTTTATACTATATAAACTAATTAATCCTTCTTCCTAGCCATAACCTATAACCCCCTAAGGCCTTTATCCTTAATGACTGCGAGGGTCGCGTCACTCCCCACACACTATTATTATAAAGCTATTCTTATATAATTTAGGCAATCTAGAGACTATAGCTAATAAAAAGACCCTTCCTTCTCTACCTACTAATAAGGATAAAGAGGATTATAATAACTAACTATATAAACTAATAAAAAGAGTTACCTTTAACCTTCCTAATAAAAATACTATTAAAAGGCAGCCTATTAAGCAAGGTAAAGGCAGACTATAAAAAACCCCTTTAATTAACTAAGACTTTAAGAACTTAATGCTTTAAGGCACCCTACTTACTAAAGCGTTTCTTACTATAAAAGAAAAAGGAGATCTTACTCTTACTTATTAACTCTGCTAGTAAGGCATTATAAAGACTATAGGAGCACCTTTTAAGGCATTCTAGTAAAAGGAACTTAACGCTTTGCTTTAGCAAGAAGTCTTCTAACTTAAGATTTATAATGCTAAGAAACATAGTATATAATATATTTTTAATAGCTATTTTATAAATAAAATTAAAGGCAAAGGCACCCTAATACTATATAAAAAATCATAACTTATAGTATAAGCTTATAATAATACTAGTAAGCAAATAATCTTAACCTAGGCTCCTATAATTTAATAGGCAAGTTAATAGCTAATTATAACTTTAGCTCCCTTACTTATAAAGAGAGATATCTTTATTAAGCTAAGAGATATTATATAAGCCTATATTTAATTTATTATAAGCCTTAACCACAGGATCCTATGCTAATTGCCTAAAGAAGTTAGAAATTAGTATTCTCCTAGCATAATTATAGTAATTATTAAGCCTTTTTACAGAATCCCTAAGGCTAGCACGCACTAGTAGGTAATATACTAGAAGTATTATTATAAGAAGTTATTTATAATGCCTTTTATATATAACCCTTACTTCCTTATTAGTAGCTTTATAAATAAATTTAGTATTATAGGTATGCAAACTAATAATACCCTTATCCTAGCTAATTAACTGTTTTCTAATTAAGAAGGAAACAAACTATAAGCCGCTAAATTCCTTGCTAAACTAAAGGAGAAGCTTATAATAAACCACCCTTTAATTTTTAATAGTTATAAGCTTACTCTTAATGCTAATTCCTTTGTTTCTCTTTACTAAAAAGAGTAGATTAGTAAGCTTTAACTTATTAATAAAAATTTAAAGAAGCGCTAGGAGGAATATTATTAATAAAGAGCTTATAGAGCGTATATTACTATAATTTATTAACCTAAAGCTGCCTTTAACCTTTTTTCTATAGCATAAAGGCAAGATCTTATAAATAAGGATATTAAATTCCTTAATAAGAGGCTTTAGTAGTAGATAGATTACCTAAATTAAGGGCTATATTATATCCTAATTAATAATAAAAAAGCGAATCTCTTTGTCTTTATTAACAAATCCTTTGTAAATAATAAAGACTTTAGCTCTTAGATTAGATACCTTATTATAATTAGAAACAAGGACTTTAGCAAGGCTTAATTTATAATAAAAGGCAATATTATTATATATAGCTTAATAAAGTATAAGTGTATTACACACAGCGCCCTTGCTTCTAAATTATATAGTATAGTTTAAGGTACTAATATAGCCTATATAATTAGCATAACTATTAAGATAATCACAAACTAGCTTAATCTGCCTAAAATTCTAATAATCCTATATATAAATTCAAATTCGCTATATAAATGCCTTATTAAGCTTAGTACTACTAAAGAGAAGTAATTAATAATTAATATTATAGCTCTTTAGTAATTATATAAACATAGAGAAATCTTTAAAATCCACTAGATTAATAGCAAAGATAACCTAGCTAATATAATAATAAAGACTTTACTAAACTAAGCGCTTAAGACCCTTATTAATATAAATAAAATTATAATTAGAATAGAAGGTTAGGTAAAAAGAGTAGCATAAGACTTAATAAAAGGGTTATTATAAGAGTTATTATAAGAAGCACACATACTTTAATCTTTATAATAGTAACTACCCTATTAAGAGTTATAGATCTTAAGCAGTAGTATTATAATATATATAATTATAATAACTTCTATATTTATTTCTTTAGCTATAACTATAGCGTGTTGTGTGTGTTTTAGGGATATTAGGGTTATACTAATTAGTACTTATTATATTATAATAACTATTACTATTTTCTTTATTACTTTATATAAGAACCTAATTAAGGGATTAGATTTAATTAGCTAAGTATTTAATATATTTAGTAGGGAGGGATTAGAGGCTCTTTAAGTTGCGTTAATTTCTAGCATAAAAAGAGAAGAGTGCTAGTGTTAATATTAACGCAATAGGTTAGGTTAACGTGGACCTAGCGCATCCTAATTAGCCGCATCTAAGCTCGCCTTAAATAGGTAGCTAGTGCGCTAGTTACGTAACCTATAACTTTACGTATTACAAAAACCACTAAAAGGCCTCCCACTTAGCCAGCTAGATAGTAATATTAATAACGTTAACTAGAATCCTAGTACTTTCTTTTGCGCGCGCATTGCTTATTATTTCTTATACCTTTGTTATTAATTCGCCTGTGTACGAATCAACACTATTATATTAATATTAACACTAGCACTCTTTTCTTTTTATGCTAGAAATTAACGCAATATAAAGAGCCTCTAATCCCTCCCTACTAAATATATTAAACACTTAGCTAATTAAATCTAATCCCTTAATTAAATTCTTATATAAAGTAATAAAGGAAATAGTAATAGTTATTATAATATAATAAGTACTAATTAGTATAACCCTAATATCCCTAAAACATATATAACACGCTATAGTTGTAGCTAAAGAAATAAATATAGAAGTTATTATAATTATATATATTATAACGCTACTACTTAAGATTTATAACTCTTAATAAAGGCTTTTATAAGCTACAAAATTAAGGTTTATATATCTTAATAAGGCAGCTGCTATTATAAAGATTAAAGTATATATACTTCTTATAATAACTCTTATAATAACCCTTTTATTAGGTCTTATGCTACTCTTTTTACCTAACCTTCTATCCTAATTATAATTTTATTTGTATTAATAAGGGTCTTAAGCGCTTAGTTTAGTAAAGTCTTTGTTATTATATTAGCTAGGTTATTTTTGCTATTAATCTAGCGGATTTTAAAGATTTCTCTGTGTTTATATAATTACTAAAGATGTTAATATTAACGCAACGGGTCGGGTTAACGTGGACCCGGCGCATCCTAATTAGCCGCATCCGAGCTCGCCTCGGATAGGTAGCTAGTGCGCTAGTCACATAACCCATAACTTTGCGCATTACAAAAACTACTAAAAGGCCTCCTACTTAGCTAGCTAAATAGTAATATTAATAATATTAACTAGAATCCTAGTACTTTCTTTTGCGCGCGTATTACTTATTATTTCTTATATCTTTGTTATTAATTCGCCTGTGTATAAATTAATACTAATTAGTAATAATTACACTATAGATTAGCTAGATTTATATATCCTACAAAACACTAGTTTCCGCTTATAGTAGCTAATTTTTCACAAAATTAGTAGAGTTAATCCTACTAAACAAAGGAAGTAATATAGAAGAGATAATTTTATAATTATAAATAGATTTAATCTATCCCCTTTAGGAAAGCTCTTTAGGGTTTATTTGCAAAGCCGTTTTGTGCTAAGAAAGGAAGCTTGCTATAGCACTATACCGCTTGCTTTAATAGGTATAATTTTCCTTTTTCTAGCCTTAAACGCCTATTAAAGGAATTATTATATCTCTTCTTTATTATAAGATTTATTAAGCCCTTAATTTAATTAAATCTATTAGTCTAGACTAATAACTACTATAGATTTCTACCCTTTTACCTGCCCTACTACCTGCTTTACTCTTTTTTTATTAGATTTCTATTCTCTTTACTACTAAATATAATATATATTTATAGGTAAATAAAGCCCTTAATTTATTAATCTTAATAATAAGATCCTAGAGCTCCCTTAGATCCTATTAATATATAAAAGAGTAATTATAGCAGACTAGTATAAGCTTAACCTATTAGATTTTAATCTTAGCAAGGCTATAAGTACTAAAATATATAGCTAAATTGCTTTCTTTATTATAAAAGCTAACACTAAAGACCTCTCTAGTAAGCTCCTTTAGCAGAAGCTTAGAGACTAATTTACAGACTAGACTAAAGAAGCCTTTAAATATAGGAATACTAAAGTTGTTTGTATTTTTTATAACTTCCTATAAAAATATAATATTTACTTCCTATTAGACTAATTATCTATTACTAGTAAGCTTATAATAGTAATATAAGCTAAGACTAGACTAAGGGATCCTAATAAAGAGTTATTACACCCCTTATAATTAAGATTATATTCTCTAGTAAGTAGGCATAGTAACTATTCTCCCTCTTACTATAGTACCCTATATTAATAGCTTTAGGAATTACCTTTTTAAATATAGTAAAGAGTAGTACTAAAGAATTATTTATATCTTTACCTTATAAGGAATTCCCCTTTTTCTCTATTTGCTTTAACTACCTTCCCTATAGCATAACCTAGGAATTAGCAGGGTTATAGGGGACCCCCCTAAACACCCTATAAGATTAGGCTCCCTAAATTCCTATAATACTAGCTAGTGGTATTAAATCCTATAATAGGTTATAACCCTACAGGCAATTACAAGCTTATATAGAACCTAGAAGATTACTACTGCTAGGGGAGTTAACTTAACCCTTAGCAGGGACTAAGTAATATTTCCCTTGCTTCTCCTGCTCCTACTAGGAGCTTTTATAGACTAAACTAACCTCCTGCTATAGTTAGTATAGTGAATTAGCAGAGATATTTATATATAATAGGAGCGGTATCTTATAGGCCTCCCTAAGGCTTAGGGCAAGAGCTAACGTAATAGTCGGCTCCCCTAAGCCTTCCTAACTTTAATAGGAGATATTATAAGCCTATGTTATAGACTAGCCCTATTGCTACTGCTAATAGGCGTCGGAATGCTATTAAAAGACATAAAGAGAAAGGAAGAAAAGGTAACACAAAGACCCTATTATGCCTTCTTTATACTCTTACTATAAATACCCCCCTATTATTATGCGTAAGCCCTACGCGCGAGGCAAGGTGCGTATAACTACTAATACATACCTATATTAGCCTTATATTAGGCAAAGCCTAATACTATTACATAGCCTTCTGCCTTAGGTAGTAGCTATGCTATGCAAACGCTACTTACACAAAAGCATTAGGTTAGTAAGAAAAAGCTATAGGCAAGTAAATTAATAAACAAAATATTCTTATTATATCTATAGTTACTAGGAGATAAGCGTAAATGCTGCTAGGGGAGGTGCTAGCCTAGCTAGGACAGGCACTAGACTAGTGAGTTAAGGAGACAGTCTAGGGATAGGCAAGCAAACTAAGATAAAGGGATATAGAACTAAATAAAACTATAAACCCTACTAGGCAGCGTAAATAAGTAATATAATAAACATAATAGGCGTGGTATAAGTATAATATACTATACTAAATAGCTAGTATAAAAGCAAGACATAAGCTATTAATAGTTACTAGTAGTTAGACTATATCTAAGTAACCTGCCTAATATTAGTACTTAGTTAGAGTAAGGCGCTTATATTAGGCATAAGAAGCAAGCTATTAATAGCTAGTATAGCTAGCTAGTATTATAAGAACCTATAGTTATTATTATTTGCGTGTAATACCTAAACTAGATAATACTATATTAGACGCCTATTAAAGGTACAAAAACCTTATCTTATCCGCCCCTAGAGTCTTACTAACTATCCTCCTCTATTCCCCCTATTATAAAGAGTTTTTAATTTATTACCTATTACTTCCTTATAAACTTATTATTATTCCTAAGCCTACTTTATATTACTAAATCTTATACCTAGTTACTTACTATATTATAGCTACCTTAAGGCCTATTACTACTATAGTACCCACTATTACTATACTACCTAGGCTATGCCTAGGCACTATTTCCCCTATATAGCTTCTAGAATATTAGTAAGCAGCCCCTGCCTGCCCTAGCTACTTATATATACTTATAGCTACTATAGCCTCCCCTAGGTATACTATACTAGCCCTTATAACTACCTTTTAGTATATAAGGTAATATCCTGCCCTTATACTAGCACTAGGTATAGGCCCTAAGTAAGTTTATTATAAAAAAAGACTTTAATAAGAAGGGTAATACTATATTTATAACTATTAACTTACTTTATATTTAGTATATCCTTATTACTATTTAATTAGGCAGACTAGACTATAAGCATAGTCCTTATAGGAAGTTATATAAAAGCTACTAAAAGGGCCGCTAGAAATATATATAAGACACGCATATGCTAGTGGCTAATCCCTATATTAGGTATACTATGCATACCCTAATATAAGCTATAGCTAAGGGCTACGCTATTATTACACTAGAGGTGTATTATAAGGGGACCTAGTAGATCTAGATAGCCGCTATCTTAATACCTAAATTCTACGCCCTAGGTAATAGATTTACTAACCTATACTATTATACTAAGTATGCTTTAGTTACTATCTAAATTATTTATAATATCTTTACTACTATTATACCTACTAATAACACGCCTATTATAAGGAGTACTATGCCTACACTACCTAGTAATATAGCTACTAACCTATTCCTTATATTCTCTAGCGCCCTTATCTAGGGCGCTATATAGCTACTAGTCTAACCCCTTACCTAGCTTAGAAGCATGCTATTTATATAAGGGGAGTAGAATACCTAAGCTATAGCTAGCTACTAGTAGCATATTATATAGTTCTTTAGGGCTATATAAAGGGCTATAAAGAAGTAAATAATAATACTATAAAGTATTATATAGCTACTATAATAATCTTATAGGCCTAGCCTATAGGTAAAGGAATTACTAAACACCCCCTAATACCCTTAATATGCCTTATAAGGGTATATACTAAAGAGCTATTAATACTACTAAGAGAGAGATAAGAGGGATATATAGGTAATCTTAATAGCACTATTCTAAATATAGTATAATACCCCCTCCCCTAACCCTTATAATAATAAGCTACCCCTAAAGTTACCTAGTAACTAATATAAGGTTTACTAAGGTAGGGGAGAAAGAAGGGTAGGTAAAAAAAAGAGGGAAGAAAACTAATTTAAGGTAAGTTAGGCCCTAAGTAGTAAATATATATAGCTTTATAAAAGAACCCTATTTAAGAACCTACTAGGGACTATTATTATACTATACACTCCCTTATTTTGCCTTATAGTCTGCTAGGGCTTATGTGTTTACTAGGTTCTTAAGTAGCTCTTATATTAGTATTAAGTATTTTACTTATTTAATAAGAATATCCTAATAGTGCCTATAGCCTTATATATTATAAGCTACTAGTACCTTCTTAACTTAGTATTCCTTATAAAGCTTATTATCCTTATTATTTTATACCTACGCAAGCCCTAAGTGTATATTACACTAGGGCTAGCTAGGGAGCGAATTAGTAGTAGTGTGCTTAATAAGGTTAATATAAAAGATAAGGTAAATGCTTTAGAGTATATTAAGACAAACTATTAGTAGTATAGGAATAGCTATAATATAATACTTAGCTACTACCTAGTCTAGCTTCTTAAAGGAGCGGTTAGTTTTAATATAGTAAAGGGAGAGCTATACCTAGTCCCTAACCTAGAACTACTTTATAGGGCAATAGGAGGTAGCTATACTATTTTATTATTATTACTAAGCAAAGGCAATAGCTGCTTAGGCTAGCTTAGAAGCCTCCTAAAGTTATAAGGCAAACTAAGCTACCTATCCCGCGCTTATAGTAGCACTAGGAGTAAGGTTTATAGAAACCTAGACTAAATTAATATTATATTTATAAAGTAGCTAGTTTAGACTAAAGCTAGTAATAAAGAAAGCCTAATTATTAAGCGTAAGCTAGTACACTACTAGGTGCTTAGGCTAATTAAACTATAAGAAGGAAATATAAAAATATAGAATAGCCTATACCTCCTAGTTAGCCTACTTTATGCCCTTATTAGTCTAGGGGTAGTAGGAGGTAGAAAGTAATTATTTAGTCTTAATAATTAAGTATAAGGTAGTTTAGAACTTACTTAGCTAGTTTAAGCTATAGTTAGTAATAATAAAGGTAAGGAACTTATAGAACTACTACTAGTATATCTTAAACCTCTTTACATATGCTTTAGTAAAGATACTAGTTATAGCCTTAAGCTAGATAAACTTAGAAAGGTAGTTTATAATTACTATAAGGAAAAAGAGATTAGATAGCCTATATATAGGCAGGCCTATTATAAAGTTAACTAAAATCTAGGACTAGAAGTAGTTAGGAATAGGAAGGGGTTTTAGGAGGCCCTGCTACTACTAGTAGCTCTTATAGCTACTATAGTAGTAATAATTCTAGATATAGTAGGTAATATCCTAGGATATGCCTGCCTAGTAAAACTATTACTAAAGGGTCTAGAAGGTAGTGTTATAACCTAGATAGCTTACTACTAGTAACTTATAGTACTCCTAAGTAAGGGTAATTATTAATAGCTCTTATTAAAGCACTTATATTTAGCTATAAAACTAAAGCACCCTATAAGCGCTAATACTATAGTCTATAATTTACTCCCTTATCTTAGCCTTTATAGGGAATTACTATATATTTCTATAAATAGTAGTAAGGCAGTAGTAGTATACTATATTATAAGTAACTATTATATTCTAGAGTGCCTAAGGTAGGGAGAGGAAAAGACTTAGTTACTAGAGGGTAGCGCTATATTAGTGCTAAAGGGGTTAGGGTTACTTATAAAAATAGCCTAGATAAATAAAGGTTAAAAAAGGTAGCTATACTATAGGGTTAGCCCTACCTTATCCTAGCCCTATTAGGAGAGTATATTAGTATACTACTAGTGCTATATAAGTTAGTACTATAAGTAATAATAATACTATAAGAGTATCTTAGCCTAGTAAGCCTAACGCTTAGTTATAATTTTAGGGGTTATAAAGTACTTAAGGCTCTTATAATTAGTATAAATAGTAAAGGGCTTAGAGACACCCTAAAGCTTAGCTAACTATACCTTAAGGTAGGAGATAATA
Source organism: Claviceps citrina (assembly GCA_018360365.1). Classification (NCBI taxonomy): domain Eukaryota; kingdom Fungi; phylum Ascomycota; class Sordariomycetes; order Hypocreales; family Clavicipitaceae; genus Claviceps; species Claviceps citrina. The sequence goes on from SRQA01000149.1 coordinate 23,940, forward strand.
GCTAGGAGCTTCTTATTATAAATAGTATAGTTCTATTAAAGGGGGGTTAGCTAAGCTAAGTAGTAGGCAATAGGGTACTAAATATTATTTGTCTAGAGCTAGAGGAGGTAACTACTAAGGGTAATACTAGAGTAGTCTGCCTTAACTATTTTATCCTAGTTAGGGTCCTATTAAGCTAGGATTAGGTCTAAGATAAAAAGGCGCTTAAGCTTATTAAAAGTATAGGCCTCCTGCTACCCCTAGATAAAGGGGATGCCCTTTTTTATAAGATTATAAAGGGGGTTAGTAACTTAGGAGAAATTTAGAATAAAGTTATAGTAAAAATTTATAAAACTAAGGAAGCTATATATACCTTATAGCTTTATTAGGGCTACCTAGTCCTAAATAGCCTAGACCTTAGTAGGGTTAGGGCGCATGCTCTTGCCCGCTATAATAATATACCTAAGGTAGTAGACTTATTAAGTAGTAAAAACAAACTTATTAAGGTTAAGGTAAAGGCCTGCTGCCTATAGGTAGCTAAAAACCGCGTAAACCTTCTGCAAATAGTTATGCCTTAAGCCACTAGAATAAATAAGGATATTATCTAAGTATACTATAATAAAGTTACTAAGGGTATTACTAAGGGCATTATTAATATAATACTAGAAAGTAGCAGGCGCACCTACTAGGCTAAAGGGGTAGATAAGCTACTTAAATAGCCTAAACTATATCTAGAACGCTATAAGAGCCTTGTCCCCCTTAGCAACCTATAGCTTATAAAAAGCCGCCTAAACATTTACCTTAGTAAACTATTATATATAAGCTAGAGAGCAAAGGGTTTCCTTAATAAGAGGCAATAGGTAGTAGTCCTACTTTATAATCTTATTAAGAGCATAGTAATTTATATAAAACTACTAGCCCTTACTAGCCTTCTTAACTAAGAGAACTAGAGTAGCTACTAAAGAAAAGCTAGCTTAGATCTATCCCTTATTTAAAAGCTTTATAAGCTATTACTAAAGTTTAAGTAACTAGTTCTAAGGTATAAAGTATAATAAGCCCTAAGGGAGAGAGGGGAGGGACTTATTAGGAGACTTATAAAGATAAATATAGTAGTCTAAGGTGCTATAATAGGGTAGGAGAGCGTTTGTCTTAGACTTATTAAAGAGATTAGTAAAGTTATAAAGCTTAGCTAGCAGGGCTATATAAGGGTCCTTAGGCTATAACTTAGGTATAGTAACCTAAAGAATAAATATTAACTTATATAAGCTAGTGCTTATAAACTAAATAGTTATATTCTAAAGGTAGCAAGCTTGCTTAGCTATAGCTATAAAGGCAGACCCTATTATGCCCTATATAGCCTTGCCCTAAGCATAACTTAAGGACTCCTACACTATAAGGCCTTTTGCTATACTTACTATTAGCTCCTGCTAAGTAGTATAAAGGGTAATATTATAATATTCTATTTATAGTAGGCTAAAGATTATGTCCTAGGCAAGGCCTAGGACTATATAAAAGCAAATAAATAACTACTAGCTATTAATATTAATTATAGCATAAGCAAGGTAAGTAATACTAAACTCCCTTTTAAGTGCTTATTATTCCTACTATTAAACCTTAATAGCAGTCCTTACCTAGCGCCTTAAAAGTAGCTAAATAAGCTTAAGGCCTAGCTATTAAGCAGTAGACTTACTAATAGTATTATAGCACTTATAGCTATAGTTAATTAGGGTATCTATAAAGAAGAATAAGTTAAAAAAAATAGGAATAAAGAACGCTAGGCAATTTATATATTTATAAATTTTATTATACTTTATTAACTCTACCTCCTTCTAACCTAAAGTCTGCTATATAATAAAGCCTAGAAGCCCCTATATAAGACTTACTATAAGGGCTAGTTTTTTTTTATTTTATTCTCCTCCTCTTTCTTATACTTATAGTTATTAGCCTTAGTAATAGCCTACTAAATATAAACCTTAGGTTAAAAAGGGGGAAGGAGGGAGTAGTTATAGGCTATATAACTTATTTTTTTATAGTATAAATAAGTACTAAACTCCTAGTAACACACTATCTCCTAGTTAGTTACTTACTTAGCTTATGCCTAAGCAAAGGGTAAGGCTATATTCTTAGCCTTTAGCTTCTTTTTCTTCCTACCCTTGCCTTAGGTTTCTATAGTATTTACCCTAGATATAGCTATATCCCTCTTATAGTTAGTAGTATAGTAATACTAGGCTAAAGGATTTATTAGATATTTAGTATAAAAGCAATCCTTAAGTATAAAGGTCTTAAGGTCTAGGGTAATAGTATAATACTACTTTATAGTAGTGTTATAGCTATTACAGGAGATACTATAGCTAATATATATGCTATATATTTGCTTATTAAGCATATAGTATAGCTTAGTAAGATAGACCTTATTATCCTAGCTTATGCTACTAGTAAGGGAGAGTTTTTGCTTAAAGTAAATAAAGAAAGTAAAGAAGGATTTATTACTAGCCTGCTTTATTTAGTTAAGTTTAGTAAGGGCTATCTTATAGTAATAAGGGTTAGAGTAAAGCTTAGAGAAATAGTCTAAAAAAGTAGCTAAGTTATAGTAAATAAGATTACCCTTCTTAAAGAATAGGGTAACCTTAGCCTAAACAAAGGATAAGAGGTTTTAGTAAATAAATATTTACTAGTCTATAGCAAAACTAATAAAGTCACAATTTACTTATAGCTTATATACTATAAAGAAGCGCTAGGTATTAAAAATAAAATGTTTATTATTATAGGGAAAGCCTATTAGAATTAGCTTATAGTAAACTAAGAGTGTAGTAAAAGGTAAAGGAAGGTTAGTTACCTTAGAAGAAAGGGTTATATTAGTAGGCAAGGGAAGGAATATAGCTAAGGTAGTAGTAGTAGTAAATTAAATTATATAGTTAGCGGCGGCCTATAAAGCCTAAATTATAGCTATAGTAGCGTCTTCCTACTCCTATATAGTATTAAGGTGCTATTATATAGCTATAAGGGTGTTACCTTATATAGTTAGGGTTATATTAATATAGTTAAGAATTACTATTATATCTTTTACTATAAGAGAAGTAGGTTTATTAGCCTATGCGTTTGTGTTTATATTTAAAGGCATATTAATTTATTTTAGTAGCTAAAAGAAATATAAGGCTAAAGAATATTTTTTAAATATTATAAACTAGCCCTATTACTACTACTAATAAGTATTAGAATACTATTAAAAGATATAAAGAGAAAGGAAGGAAAGGTAATATAAAGACTTTATTATGCCCCCTTTATACCCTTACTATAAATACCCCCCTGTTATTATACGTAAGCCCTACGCGCGAGGCAAGGTGCGCATAACCACTAATGCGCACCCGCATCGGCCCCACATTAGGCAAAGCCTAATACCATCACAGCCTACTTAAAAACAGCCCTAAGGGTTAGTTCTAGACCTAGGCATTAAAGCGGCTTAGATATAGGATTTATTACTATAATAAAGGCCTAAGGGAAACGTTCCTTAATAAGGATAGTAGTAACGTGCCGCTGCACTTAATAATAACCTTAATTATTAGAGATCTTATAAGCGCTTTTATCCTTTACTTTACTCCCTGCTAGAGTTAGATTTAGTAATAGTATTATAGAAGATTATAAACCTTTATAAGATTTACTCTAATAAGGAAAAGTATAGTAGAGAGATATATAACTTCTTTAATAATAAGCTAAAGACTTTCTAAGCCCTTTGTAAGTAAATTAACCTCCTAGAGTCCCTCTTTTATAAAGCATTTCCTATAATACTTAAAGGAAAAGCTTTAATATATTATAAAGACTTTCTCCTTAGTAAAGGCATAACTTTTAACTAAATAGTTAAATCTATTAAAGACTACTTTAAAACTATTAACACTACTTAGCTTTATTATAATAACCTCTGTATAATTACGCTATATAAGGTAATAAGAGAAAACCCTAAAAAAAGTATGCTTAAGGCTCTTAACCTTCTCTCTAATAAGATTATCTCTCTTTATTATAGGACTAGAGGCTATGTAAACAATAAAATTAATATGTAAAATATACTTCTTACTGCTGTTAATAATATCCCTAAATACAGCCTTATAGCTTACAATAGCCCCTTTATATATAAGAACTTAATATTAAAGCTTTAAAAAAGTATTAAAGTAAAGCAAGCTAAAAGAAACGCTACTAAGCATAGTATATTCTATTAAAAAGAGGCTAAAGTTAACTCTAATACCGCGTTTTATACTAATTATTACTACAAGAAGAATTATAACTTCTAATAGTAATAACGCGGGCTCTTTATTTGTTATAAGGGTTACTACTTTATTTATAAGAAGCAAGGGTACTAGTCTATAAAGCACTCTACTAAAGAACGTAAGGTATTATAAAGGCGTTAGAATTAATCTAAATTCTACTATAGTAGGCTAATAGAGTAGAAGTAGTAGTAATTTCTTGCTTATATTAAGGGTAAGAATAATAATAATAGTAATCCTAATAACCTTAAGTAATTAATCCTTAAGACTAAGGTAATAATAGCTTTATTAAATAAGACTAAAAAGGATAATTATTTTAATCCTCCTACAGGTCCTTTATAATTCCTTACTATAGTATTATAAAGGTTAACACTCTTAATAAAGATTCCTAATAGCAGCAAGGTGCTTAAGATACTTTAAAACTAGTTATTTAAACATACCCTTTACTATAGCAATCCCTATAAAGAGCCTTAGTCTAATAATATTTTCCTTGCTAAAGCATACTATTTAAAAAAGACCTTTAGAGGCATTCTTTCTAATACTAGCGCTATAGGAGTCTTTATAGTTAGCATTGCTTAAGCCTAAGCCCTTTTACACTTATTTCCCTTGTTATAAATTAACTAATCTATAAGTTAATATAATATTGCTTTTAGCGCTAGAAAAGCATTATTACTAGGTTCTTTAAAGGTTCCTATAGTGCTTAGAGAGATTAAATTCTATGTGCTACTAATAGTAATACCCTTCTTATTCTTAATTACTAATATAAACTATATAAATATAAAGCTTAATAACCTAAGGAACCTGCTAATTTAAGGCATAAAAAAGATCTTTATAACCTAATAATAGGGTTATTTATAGTAGGATCTTAAGCTAACTATAGTAATTGCCTTCTTTCTTATAAAAACGCAACTTTATTAGCTTTATTAATATTTTTGTTGATATTAACGCAACGGGTCGGGTTAACGTGGACCCGGCGCATCCTGATTGGCCGCATCCGAGCTCGCCTCGGATAGGTAGCTAGTGCGCCGGTCACATAACCCACAACTTTGCGCGTCACAAAAACTACTAAAAGGCCTCCTACTTAGCTAGCTAGATAGTAATATAAATAATATTAACTAGAATCCTAGTACTTTCTTTTGCGCGCGCATTGCTTGTTATTTCTTATACTTTTGTTATTAATTTGCCTATGTATAAATTAACACTAATTAGTAGTAATTACACTATAAATTAGCTAGATTCACGCATCCTATAGAACGCTAGTTTCTGCTTATAGTAGCTAATTTTTCACAAAATTAGTGGAGTTAATCCTACTAAACGAAGGAAGCAACATAGAAGAGATAATTTTGCGATTATAAATAGATTTAATCTATCCCCTTTAGGGAAGCTTTTTAGGGTCTATTTGCAGAGCTATTTTATGCTAAGAAAGGAAGCTTGCTATAGCACTATGCTACTTGCTTTAATAGGTATAATCTTTCCTCTTTCTAGCCTTAAACGCCTATTAGAGGAATTATTATATCTCTTATCTATCACGAGATTTATTAAGCCCTTAATTTAATTAAATCTATTAGTCTAGACTAATAACTACTATAGATTTCCACCCTTTTACCTGCCCTACCACCTGCTTTACTATTTTCCTATTAGATTTCTATTCTCTTTACCACTAAATACAACATATATCTATAGGTAAACAAAGCCCCTAATCTGTTAATCTTAATAATAAAATCCTAGAGCTTCCTTAGATCCTATTAACACATAAAAAAGTAATTATAGCAGACTAGTATAAGCTTAACCTATTAGATTTTAATCTTAGTAAGGCTATAAGTGCTAAAATATGTGGCTAAATTACTTTCTTTATTATAGAAGCTAAGACTAAAGACCTCTCTAGTAAGCTCCTTTAGCAGAAGCTTAGAGACTAATTTATAGACTAGACTAAAGAAGCCTTTAAACATAGAAACACTAAAGTTATTTGTGTTTTTCGTGACTTCCTATAAAAACATAATATTTACTTCCTATTAGACTAATTATCTATTACTAGTAAGCTTATAATAGTAATATAAGCTAAGACTAGACTAAGGGATCCTAATAGAGAGTTATTATATTTCTTATAATTAAGATCACATTCTCTAGCAAGTAGGTATAGTAACTATCCTTACTTTTACTATAGCACCCTATATTAATAGCTTTAGGAATTACCTTCCTAAATATAGCAAAGAGTAGCACTAAAGAATTATTTATATCTTTACCTTATAAGGAATTCCCCTCTTCCTTTGTTTGCTTTAACCTCCTTTCTTATAGCATAACCTAGGAATTAGTAGGGTTATAGGGGACCCCCCTAAATACCCTATAAGATTAGGCTCCTTAAATTCCTATAACACTAGCTAGTAGTATTAAATCCTATAATAAGTTATAACCCTGCGGCTAACTATAAGCTCTTATAGAATCTAGAAGATTACTACTACTAAGGGAGTTAACTTAACTTTTAGTAAGGACTAAGTAATATTTCCCTTGCTCCTCCTAGCCCTACTAGGAGCTTTTATAGACTAGACTAACCTCCTGCTGTAGTTAATATAGCGGATTAGCAGAGACATTTACATAGCATAGGAGCGGCACCTTATAGGCCTCCCTAAGGCTTAGGGCAAGAGCTAACATAATAATTAGCTCCCCTAGGCCTTCCTAACTTTAATAGGAGGACTTATAAGAACTTCTAAGACCTAGGGCAGGCCCTAAATTTAGTGCTAACTATTTAGTTAGCTCCCCTAGGCCTTCCTAACTTTAATAGGAGATCTTATAAGCCTACTTAATAATAGCCCTAAGGGTTAGTTCTAGACCTAGGCATTAAAGCAGCTTAGATATAGGATTTGCTACTATAATAAAGGCCTAAGGGAAACGTTCCTTAATAAGAATAGTAGTAATATATTACTATACCTAATAATAACCTTAATTATTAGAGATCTTATAAGTGTTTTTATCCTCTACCTTACTCCCTAATAGAATTAGATCTAGTAATAGTATTACAAAAGATTATAGACCTTTATAAGATTTACTTTAATAAGGAAAAGTATAGTAAAAAGATATATAACTTCTTTAATAATAAGCTAAAGACCTTCTAAGCCCTTTGTAAGCAAATTAACCTCCTAGAGTCCCTCTTTTACAAGGCATTTCCTATAATACTTAAAGGAAAAGCTTTAATATATTATAAGGACTTTCTTCTTAGTAAAGGCATAACTTTTACCTAAATAGTTAAATTTATTAAAGACTGTTTTAAAACTATTAACACTACTTAGCTTTATTATAATAACCTTTGTATAATTACACTACGTAAGGTAATAAAAGAAAACCCTAAAAAGAGTATGCTTAAGGCCCTTAACCTTCTCTCTAATAAGATTATCTTTTTTTATTATAGGACTAGAGGCCATGTAAATAATAAGATTAATATACAAAACACGCTTCTCGCTGCTATTAATAATATCCCTAAATATAGCCTTATAGCTTATAATAGCCCCTTTATATATAAGGACCTAACGTTAAAGCTTTAGAAAAGTATTAGAGTAAAGTAAGCTAAAAGAAACGCTACTAAGCGCGGTGTGTTTTATTAAAAAGAGGCTAAAGTTAACTCTAATACTGTGTTTTATACTAATTATTACTACGGGAAGAACTATAACTTCTAATAGTAATAACATAGGCTCTTTATTTGTTATAAGGGCCGCTGCTTTATCTATAAGAAGCAAGGGTGCTAGTCTATAAAGCACTCTGCTAAAGAACGTAAGGCGTTACGAAGGCGTTAGAATTAATCTAAATTCTATTATAGTAAGCTAATAAAGCAAAAGTAGTAGTAATTTCTTGCTTATATTAAGGGCGAGGATAATAATAGTAGTAATCCTAATAACCTTAAGTAATTAATCCTTAAGACTAAGGTAATAATAGCTTTATTAAATAAGACTAAAAAGGATAACTACTCTAATCCTCCTGTAAGTCCTTTATAATTCCTTACTATAGTATTATAAAGGTTAACACTCTTAATAAAGATTCCTAATAGTAGTAAGGTACTTAAGATACTTTAAGACTAGTTATTTAAGCACACCCTTTACTATAGTAATTCCTATAAAGAGCCTTAGTTTAATAATGTTTTCCTTGCTAAAGCACGCTATTTAGAAGAGACCTTTAGAGGTATCCTTCCTAACACTAGCGCTATAGGAGTCTTTATAGTTAGTATTACTTAAGCCTAAGCCCTTTTATGCCTATTTCCCTTACTACAAATTAACTAATCTGCGAGTTAACATAATATTGCCTTTAGCGCTAGAAAAGCATTATTACTAGGTTCTTTAAAGGTTCCTATAGTGCTTAGAGAGATTAAATTCCACGTGCTGCTAATAGCAACACCCTTTTTATTCTTAATTACTAATATAAACCATATAAATATAAAGCTTAATAACCTAAGGAACCTACTAATTTAAGGCATAAAAGAGATTCTTATAACCTAATAATAGGGTTATTTATAGTGGGATCTTAAGCTAACTATAGCGGTTGCCTTCTTCCTTATAGAAACGTAACTTTATTAGCTTTATTAACGCTTTAGTCACCCTTTAATTAGAAGACTATAAAAGGTTCTCTATAAAGCTAGTAAGGAATTTAACCTAAAGATCCTATAAAAAATTACTAGTTTCTGCAAGTAGTGTTAACTTTATAGTAAGAGCCCTAGCTAATTTAAGTTTACTTTAAAAGATAACTATAAGTTTAATTATAAGATTATTATTAATATCCTTTAAATTAATAGTAAGCTAGTCCTTTATATTATAGATTCTGCTATAGCTTTCTAAGCTACTTGTTTTCTTAAACTAAGGAAGCAAACTACTAGAGATATTTAGAATACTATTAGAGCTTATTAGATTAATAGTTATTTTAGACTGCCTAAATAAATTATTTATAATGCTAGAAAGAACTTTGTGTTAGCTAAATTCTGTTAATATGCCTAAGGGTTAGTAATTAAAGTTAATAAGGTCCCTATAAAAGCTTATAATAGCATTAGAAAGGTTAAAAGATATTACGCTCCCCTCTAATATGCGTATAGTATTATTAAAAGCAAACTTAGAGACTATATATAGCAAGACTACCTTCTTTAAATAGCTATAAAAGCTATTAATAACTCTGCTAGCCTAAATAGCCTTATTCTAACACTTCTTATATTTAGGGTATATTTATAACTATTATAGGATTTACTACTAGTGTTTTCTATTGTTTAACACGCTAAAGTAATCCGCAAAGCTACCTTTAAAGCCCGCAGATTGCTTGTAAAGCGCTAGATTAGTAATGCCCTTGCCTACTATAATAGGCCTAACACTCTCCTAACTTACTAGATCCCGCTATAATTTAAGGTATAGGTCTAGCATAAGAAAGGTAATTAGTAAGGTTTTTATAAACTCTTAGCTATAGAAGGCATAACCTATATAGTAGAAATGCCTTTAGAACTAATAAAATTTAGATTTATTATTATAAAGCTATTCCTATATAATTTAGGTAATTTAGAGATTATAGCTAATAAAGAGACCCTTTCTTCTTTACCTACTAATAAGGATAAAGAGAATTATAATAACTAACCGCGTAAACTAATAAAGAGAGTTACCTTTAACCTTTCTAATAAGAGCACTATTAAAAGGCAGCCTATTAAGCAAGGCAGAGGCAGACTATAAAAGACCCCTTTAATTAACTAAGACTTTAAGAAATTAATGCTTTAAGGCACTTTACTTACTAAAGCGTTTCTTATTGTAAAAGAAGAAGGAGATCTTGCCCTTGCTTATTAACTCTACTAGTAAGGTATTATAAAGACTATAGAAGTACCTTTTAAGGCATTTTAGTAGAAGGAACTTAATGCTTTACTTTAGTAAGAAGTCTTCTAACTTAAGATTTATAATGCTAAAAAACATAGTATATAACATATCTTTAATAGCTGTTTTGTAAATAAAATTAAAGGCAAAGGCACCCTAGCACTATACAAAAAATCATAACTTATAGTGTAAGCTTATAATAATGCTAGCAAGCAAATAATCTTAACCTAGGCTCCTATAATTTAACAGGCAAGTTAATAGTTAATTATAACTTTAGCTCCTTTACTTGCAAAGAGGGATATTTCTATTAAGCTAAGAGATATCACGTAAGCCTATATTTAATTTATTACAAGCCTTAACCATAAGATCCTATGCTAATTACCTAAAGAAGTTAGAGATTAGCATCCTCCTAGCATAATTATAGTAATTATTAAGCCTCTTTACAGAAT